>JANHGN010008207.1:190993-218866 GCA_024605025.1 Megaceryle maxima
AAAATCTAAATAGAAAAGAGTTACCAAAAAAAAAAAAAAAAAAAAAAAAAAAAAGAGAAATAAATAAGTAAAATAAAAACAGAACCTTAGGAGATGAGGAAACTTGTTTTCCTGGAGTTTTTAATCGGTGGTAAATCCAGTGTACCTGCCTTGCAGTGTCACCCATTCCTGTGAAACATAGCATTGTTCAGTGATCAAGAATCCAAACTGGCATAAAGAACTTCTTCATTAGAAAATCAAAACTGTAGGCATATTTTCAGTTGATGGCATAACTTTTTCTTGGAAGTGCTTTCACTTATTTCGTGACCACCTAAGGCTCTCTAAGGTACACAGCAACACAGTTTGAGACATCTCTGTGATGTTCTGTACATCATATAGTTGCTAACAACCTGTCAAAGTCATCCTGACACCAAACTGAGAAGCTGATGGTTTTGGTAACGTATTAGCAGAGATGAAAAAAGATGGTCCTCATTATTGTAATAAAGCCAACAGAGACACACTGAGAATCAATTACTGATTCTGTGACCTGTTGAACTAACCCCCAGTCAAGTGGGGAACTGCACAGAGCATCTTACATCAAATGATTTAGGATGGAGCACTGTCTGAAGACTTGCAACAAGTTAAGGCAAACACTTTTCCTTAAATTGTAGCTTGCTTAATTACCTTGTTCCTGAGCACAAAGATCAAATTGAGCAACTAAGGTGCTGAAGCACACTGCCAGCTGGACATGAAAAGGAAATAATTAACACACACACAAGAGCTAAGTTTAAGGATGAGACTTCTACTGACAACAGCAAGGAGATCCAAAGTTAAGGCAGACACTGTGTCCTTGACTGGATCCATGTGCCTACAATTTGCAGCACATATTGAACTGGGGAAGAGCACCATGTGTTGCAGCCATTTCAAGTAAGCAGATGGCTTTTTAAAGCGCTCAGTGTAGGGAAAGAAAAGCCCTTTCAAAGGCTGGCATTTCAGACTCATTATTTGTCACAGACTGTTCCACCTCTTGCCTCTGCAATGCCTGAGTATCACCAAGAAATTTCGCACTCATGGAAGGCACTGTGCAAACATACGGAAAAAAGTTATGTTCCCTGCTACAGTGAAGTGACCAGTGAGGCAGGAAATTAGTAATGATAGTTCATATTTTGAACACAATGCCCAACATTAACTTATTTTTCTTAGCAAAATCGCAGCCTTGAGAGAACAAGCTGCAAGTCATTGAAAACCTTGCTTCGTACCTACCTGCACTTCTCAAGGCCTTCATGCCCACAGTGCCATCTTTTTTTCCTACTCCGAGCATCTCCCAAAGGTAACACCTTTCTTTCATAACCAAATTCAGGTGCAAAGTAATTGTTTACCAAAGAGACCTGAAGCTCAGAGACCAACTTTCATCCATTACTTCCTGCTTTTTTTAATAGGATCTCTCATGCCTGCCTGAATAGTCATCCAAGATGAACAGAAAAAGACACCTCATTTTAACATATCATCGTGAAGGATGGACTCTTTGGAGTACTGTGCACTACAGATATGTTATGATCAGAGGGGCCAGATGTCACCAGCTGAGCCATTCATTTGATACTGCGCCATTGCTCAGTGCTGCTTCCACAGATACTGCCCTACCCTTATGGTGGCTGCTGTGATTCATTGAAAGTAATATCATCCCAACTGCCACTCCAGGGAATCTCGCAGGCATGATTTTCTAACACAGCATGACCCATTAAAAATAACTGCCAGGAATCCTGCGCTTTATAAAAGGGCATCTTCATTAGCTCTCGCGGTGGGTCGCCAGAAAGTCCCAGGCACTACAGTAGTCATGGGGTAATTTGTAGTTATCAGAAACATTGCATTTAATGTCTTTATTCCTGTGGAGCTGGAGCCTATTGGTTGCTAAACCCAGACTCCTCCTCTTAAATCACAGAAATTAAAGAGGGAAGAGACCCATCAGATTATTTTGTCAATCCGCTCTTTGAATGCAAAATTGGCAAATGTATAGTCTTCGCCGCCAAGACATTTGGTGCCAGGGACACTCACCACTGTGCTACAGGCCACTTCACTTATCAGTGCCTACTAGTGCTTGGCCTTTCTCCTAAAACAATGAATTCCTGGGTATGCTGTACAGCACTTCGTCCTTCACATAGAGTTTCATCCAAAGAACAGACTCTAAATGACTGCAGAGGGCTGTGGATTGGGTCTTTCACCTGCTCTATTTATTCTTCCAAATATACTGGAATAGGAGCTGATGTTTTACTTGGATAGTTCGACAGAAGTATTCTGAACTTCTATTTTTATCAGGTCAAATGGAAAACCCTTTTTTTTTTTTTTTTTTTTCTCCAGGACTAAAAAAACCTCCCACATAATTTAAAACAGAAATATAAACTTTAATTCTGCATTAACATGTTCCACATGGGTATCAACTGTCAACAAATGTTATATACCCCCATTGCTTATTAGAACGGGTGCATAAATCCCTGAAGATCTGTCCTGCTTCCCATCACTGGAGCTCATTCTATGGTAGGTTGGTGAGGAATAAGTGCTCCAATGAAGAGAAGATATGACAGATGTTATACATGAGCTTATCACCCTGGTTCTCAGATGCTGTGGTGATAAATGTCCTACAAAAACCACCCCAGACTAGAGTAGAACTCTAGAACTCTGTGGTAACTTGCATTAATAGAGAACTGGGCCCAGAAGCACATTGTTTATCCCCTTCTAGTAAAAGTATTTCCACTTGTACTCTAGGCTGAGTATTGACGCAAATACAGTGGCCCAAATGAAGTAATGAAGCAGAGATTCTCTACAGCATTATGAGCTATAATGCTTTGGGCCATAGCAGCAATTCATAACAATGAGCAATAAAAAATAAATTCCAACACATGTCTTGCTCTGCAAGGGTGTGGACTGAGTTTCAGTGCAAGCTCCTTGAAGGACTGGAATAAAGGCCTCCAGGCTACACTGCAGTTTCTGAATGATGTCCAAGAATGAGTCCTAGTTCTGTGGTGAGTATATCAAATAAGGAGCAATACTTTCTATTATATATTACCTCCCCAGTCATTATGAAATCATTTGATATTCACTGTGATAACAGCAATCATTAATGCACTCATTTGGCATTTGTATGACTTGTCTTATACACTTCTCCAAGAATCCCATTGTAATTAGCCATTAGTTAATGTAAATAGTAATGGACATTTAAACTAAAGTGTTACCAGACAGGGTCAATAGTAGCAGAGGATCAATGTGTTCATGAAACTAGCTACAGCCACTTCAAAAAGCTTCTCTAATAGTAATGAACATCTAATAGTAAATATGTCACTTAATCAGAATCAAGGGCTGTTAAAAGCATTTTACATTTCATCTGAAAAAAAAAATGTTCAGCATTGTCCCTCCCCTTTCTGTATCTCTAGAAGAGTGAACACATGGACAGCTTCCCTCTTATGCAGCAAGCAGGAGAAGATTATTGTAGAACTACACAGAATTATATACTGCATCAAGGGTACCAAGCAGGTGTCAGATGTGGTGGCATGTTGTGCACATCCTACAATGGATGGGTCACTGACTGCTTTAAACAAGGAGAAGAGTGATAAAGTGAGCCTATGAAAAGCTAAACTAGTTTCACTGTTTGCATCACATCAGTCCTTGAATAAACTGTAGTAATGAATTGTAATAGAACGGAATCTGGCACAATACCTTCCCTCCTGACAGACTTGTATTCCTGGAGATGTTTTAGAGCTGGAATTCTCTGACCTTTGTACAAGTGACACAGATCTAGCTTTCTGGTAAGAAGCCACAAATTATCATTGAGTGGAGCTGTGAGGACAATTTCTTGCAGAAAGCAAAAGTAGCAAAACTTGGTGTCTTGCCAGCTTTATAAAAGGCCAAAAAAATTCACTTTTCAGCCAGGGCACTTATATGAATTATTATCATAAGAAAGAACTGCCTTTTGCCAACTGCAATAGAAATGGGGACTGTTCACTGTCATATGGTGTGCTAGCCAGGGTTCCTGTAAATAATAATAATAGCAAATCTAAGTCTACCTCACAAACCCAGTGGAAATATAATGACAATGCAGTCACTTTCCAGTTAATATAATTTCACCTTTCTTAGTAATTAAAGAACATTAATCATTAATACCAATGACTGATTTCACATTATCAAGAGTCATTATCACACAAAATCCTCACAAACACAGGAAACCAAAATTTGTGGGAAAAATGTGTTGTAGATTTAAAAATGTTATTTGTTTTGTTGTGATTGCTTCAGCTTATAACTACAGAGCAGAAGGGTGCTTTTACTTGATTTTGGGAAGTCAAAAAGACAAGGTGAGGAAACACTGGGGCTCATAGATACATAGATCTAATTTCAGCCAAGGTAGAAAAATAAAGCAAAATTCAGCCAATTTGGGATTAACAGTAGTCAGCTGATTAAGCAATTTCTTTTCTTTTCAAAGCTCACAATTACTGGTATCTCTGGCTAGTTAAAAACAAGGCTCAGTTTCATGGCTTCATTTTAGTTTTGTAATGAAAAATGTGACAGTTCATCACAAGGTGCTTCTTTGTTGGGTGATCCCTTGGAAAACTTCATTTAAAAAAATCTAAATCCAAAAGAAACATGTGACAGAAAAGTGACTGAGCTTGTGATTCCCTAGTCTCTCTGCAATGAGTAAAGTCCTCTACTTCCATATATTTCCATTAGATCCCCTCAGCTATATCCTTATAGGAGCAGGGTTTTTCTCTTCCATATTCCTGCTTCTTAGTTTGCCACTGCAAACAGTCCCAAACTGTGAAGCACTTTGTGCAAAAATCCAGTTGTGAAATGGAAAACAGAAAAAAATTTGTATTACCCTTCATCCAAAACTAAAAATTTTCTTCATTTGTCTACTTTAGCTTATCTCTGAAAGACATGCAGTAGAAATCTTTAATTACCCAGAAAGTCAGGCTTCAAAATTTTATATTTAATCTGGATTTAAAGGAGCATTTTCCAAACAGATGTGCTGGTATCCAAACACCTGCTTGCTCTTCCCTTTCTCCTGAGCATGCCTAATCTTAGTCAATGTTTTTCTGCTTTCCTCTTGTTTGTTCCTCTTGTCACAGTTTCATTCATTTTCCAATCCCGGACAATGCCCTTGCTCTTTCAACTCCACTAGACCAGTAGAATATCAAAAGAAACTCTGTGAACTAGTAGGACTTTCAGCAGAGCAGGCAATTTCTCTTTCTTAGAGGCTGCTGTTTTGGGGCTTGAGGCAAATGGCCATGGCCTGATTCATTCTGACCTCATTGCTATGCCATCTCAGCCATACAGATCCAAATGGGAAGTGATGTCACCGCTACCAGTGCAGAGATTGCTGAGAATTGCAACAGGTCTTTGGTTCCACTTGTGTTGAACTGACTGCACTTCATCTCATTCCTCAAGGCAGTCAAAGAGGACTGAAGAAGGCAATTTTTCTCTTTACCAACAGAAGACTAGTGATATGCAGTAAGTTTTTCATCATTTCTTTCTCAATATATGCTACAAAATTGATCATAAATAGTCACCGGGTACAATAAAATTGGGAGGCAGGCTTCTAGAGCAAGAGGGGAGAAGTAAGAATCTGGCAGCAAGTTTGGAGCCATCCCAAATATTGGGTGGTGGGTGGCAGGAAAGTGAAAGCCATCTGGTGGCTCAGATTTCCTGTATAAGGAGGTCCTCTGGTTTTGAAAATGTGGGCCTCAGCTCCTCCAGGAAACAAATGCTTGCAAAATGAGAAAGGAAATGTAATGGTTTGCCTGCGAATTTTGATACGTGATGCAGTAAAAACAGGGTTTCTAATAATGACATTTCTACATTTCTTCATTATGAGTCATGAGTAAACATGACATTTTTGCAACAAGATCTAGATATGTGATCAAAGATTAAAATGGAGCCATTTTAATATTTTAATTATTCCGGCACTGTCAGGCTTCAGAGTCTGTTATGCCAACACCCGGTGCAGAGCAAATAATTTGTAACAAAGAATTTTATCAATTTTAGCTGCTTTTTTCTCCATGTGGATTGTGTGTGAATGGGTCATTATTTTCTCAGATTTGCTCATTATTCAAGATGATCCACAATGAATAATTTATACTAATATTTCTTGTTCTGCAGCTTCTTCACCACCAGTTTATAGCTGCCTGGACTAGTTTTGTATGAACAAACCAATCACATGGCCTCATTTCTGCTTCCAGGTTGGCTGCAAAGTGTTTTGCTGGTTGGGGTACTCCCATTTATGAGTTTTATATGTGTTCTTCGCAGATAAACTCAATCTCCATTTAAAATTCTTTATCCATAAGCACTCTTATGAGTCAATTTATTCATTACAATATTCATGGGGAGTGAACAAGAGTGCAAACACAGCAATGAGAATTCAAAGTTTTATCCCAGCAATTATTTGCTGAAACTTTTTTTTCTTTTTTTTTCTTTTTTTTTAGTTCTCAGCCTATTTTTACACCTTGTTTAGCTAACAGACCTTTTTAACTGAAGGAGTGCCAGAAGGTTTATGTAGGTACAAACATCTTGTGCATTAGTGTAAACCAGAAAAGAAGAGTTTTGTTCAACAGTCGGTGACATATAGGGTCAGGTGTTCCAAAGGGGTTAGGAATATGCTGGAATCATAGAATCATTTGTGTTGAAAGAGACCTTTAAGATCATCATGTCCAACTGTTAACCTCAGTTATGAGGTTCCTCTATTAATCCTGTAGTTTCAGACATTTGACAGTGTATGTCTCATGAAGAATTTAATGACAGTTAGGGATTAATTCCAGAGAGTTGGGTATCCATCCTGCTATCCACCAAAATACTCATTTTATTATCCACCAAACCTAATAATATAATGTAGGTAACATATGAGGACAACTCTCTCTTAATATGCTAAATCTAAAGAATTCAGCCCTAGAATAGATCAGCTAAATCACACTTTGTTAAATTTGGATGTCTTCTCCCTGCACCTACCTGCAGATCTTGCTTTTTGTGCCACCTGCAGCAATCAGTCCAAATTTCAAATACTCTACCAGTAAGACAATTTGACTTGTGTATTCCATAAACCAATCCATTCACTTGTGATGCCTTGTCCTGGAAATAGTCATAATCTAGCACTTTTATGAAGGTATCAGAGGGAGGTGTCTCCTCCACAGACTGCATAAATCTTGCTACAGAAAAAAAAGAAAATTATTTGTAAATTGGGCAGCCTGAATTATCAATTTTTTTTGACATCTCTGACAGCCATACAGTCCTCTAACTTCTGAGGTCTCACAGGAGCCCTATCCGCCACAGTGAGGCAAATAAACCTAATATTTATACTGGAAAAGTTCCCTTTGCGGTTCATGTTTGGAAGAAGCCCAAAAGGAAAGAGAGATGGGCTTGGAGCAATCTGCCCATCAATTAACATTATTGAATAATTCCTAAATTCCTGGTCTGCCAGAACAGTCTCTTGCAGTGGAACTCTGGCTATAAAACAGAAGGTGAGGGGTGAGGCAGGGGCCAGAGGGAGCACACCTCTTGTCGCTTCATTTCGACTTCATTCGCCACATGGTGCACAGGGGCTCCAGTACAAGCCGAAATGCTTTTAAAGAGCTCCTGTTCTCTGTGAGTCACTGAGGGTGAGTCACGCACACCGACACAGGATCAGAAAGCCTTCCATTTTGCAAATGGTAAGTGATGACGACGGTTAAGCAAGGGAGTCCACTGTGACTCTCCTATTCCACGATGTGTCATTATAAGCCTGATGGAGCGCCCGCAAAGAAAACACTGTGGTCCAACTGCTTTGTTAGTTGTCCTTTCCTGGATAAAAGGAACATCCATACACATTTTAAGTTTCACCTTCATATTCTTTTATGCTTTCATCCTCAGAGGGGTGACTATAGAAAATGTCTGTAATGCAGCTACATCCATCTATCAGCCTACCTTTCCCTGCAGTGGTTATGCAGAGCCCTACAATAGTACCTCCAGGAACAAAAAAAACATGGGTTAGAAAGATTTTTTTTTTAAATGACTAAAGAATATTTTTTCATTTTCCATCCTCTACAGATGCCATTTTCTGCTGATGAGTACCTCTAAATTTTGCCCTTGAGCCATTAAACACATAGTGTAAGTATGTAAGATGCTAAATTCAATAGGCCATTCTTCCCACCAGATGGGAAAGTTTCCCTTCAGTACTTACAAAACCATGTATATGTAAATACAAATCTAATTAAGTATTAGGTGTGAATATCCAGGTATCTCCACAAGTATCTGTAATCACGTATTTTTTAATTTAAAAAAATAAAAAAATGTTAAGGTTCACCATAAAATGAGCAAAAGATAAGAAAACAGTATTAGAGTCGGTAACAAACTGGTCTTTTTCTTTCTTTGTGCCACGTCACAGTCCTTAATTGCATTGTCATGTCTTTTTTTTTTCTTCAATGTCTTCCTCATCAATGAATAACAAGGCTTATGAAACTGGACTGCTTTTCAGTATTAGGTTTTATCTTCATCACCCAGTGTGTGACTTCATACTCTGTCCAGCTCTGCATTGGCTACATAATTATTGTTTTCTTCTCCTCTTCTATATGTGGAGGTGTCATAATCATTGCTTAGATGTTTTGCCACCTTTAAGAATTTACTTTCACAATACTACTGTGAAAAAAATGTGAAATCACTGTCTCTGGTTTACATGCATAAAAACTGTGACAGAGATTAATATAAGTATTCTCAAATGTGTCATTTAATTTGGGATTCTCAACCCAAAAAATTACAGTCTAATTTTTACAGTATTTTGCACCTTCACAGTACTTTCTCTGTTCAGAGTAGAGGTCACTGTGACATGGCTGTGGGAAGTCTTCAGCTCTAACAACCAGAGCTCTGATCCCAGAAAATCAGGCTCCCTGGGGAAGACCTGCTCTGGAGCAGGTCTTTTGACTGTCATCAGATGAAAACTCTGGACATGAAGCCAGGATAGAGTCCAGTTATTCTGCATGATGCCTGCCTTTGACAGAGCTTTACACACCACTTTTCTTCCTCTACTTTCCTTGTCCCAGGCACAAGACATCTTTTCATTCCCACCACACATAAGCAAGGAGGATGTCCGCCTACAGTCACCACATTGCTCAGATACATCACCACAGCACAGGATGTCCTTTGCAGTGAACCAGATATGAAAAAAAATGACATCACAATGTTATGCAGATTAGGAACTAGGGTGATGATTAAGTCTGAGGACACAACGCCTGTAATTTTGTGATATTCTTTTGAGTTTCCAGCAATGGTGTAATGCATATGTCATTGTTCTTGGGTTTATTTGTATGTTTTGCTCAATTGCAACTTCTTTGGTTTATATTTGTTAGTTTCTTATAATTTTCTGGTCTCTCCCTTGCATCCATGATTGAACAAAGCCAGTTCTCAGAATGGAAATTGCCACATAAACAGTTTAGTCTTGGTGAGGTCCAAACAACTGACAAGAGAGTTTTTCCATGGACCATGTTTAGCAACCTTAATTTCAGCCATTGGTAACATTGCAATATATAGTTCTCCATTTAAGCTGGGTTGGACTGAAAAACAGAGTGCTACCAAAATAATCAGAGTTTGAAAATCCCATCACCATGTATGATTTCTTTTGACAGGATACTGTTAAGCCTCTCCATTTTCATCTGCCTGCCTCTATTCAGGGCCCCTCCACCAAGGCATCTGCATTGGAAAGCATGTATTACACACATAAGTTTTTTCTCATGCACTCCCTAGGGTAAAGGCTATCATTCAGAATCTCAAAACAGCCCCACATAGCTTCATGGCAATGAGGTATCTGAATCTCTTAAGCAGCTTTGAGAATCTTGACTTGCAAGCGTTATTGTTTGAAAACTATGACAGTCTGCCTTGGTGGTGATATGCATTATAATGATAAAATACAGCATATATGCATTGGCCTTCTAACTTAGGCTTGACTGGAGACTTAGCAAGACTATCTTCTGTCAAAACTGCCTCCTGTGAGCACCACAGTTCAGAGGTCACAGAAGGAGGCATTCCTGCTACTGAGGTAGGACCAAGCCAGGATTACAGTCTTTTCATTTGATATGTACTAATATTTTTTTTAAAAAACCAAGCAAACATGAAGCAAAACCAAAAACCAAACCAAGCAACAATGTGCTTGATGAGTTTTAAGAGCTACAGGAAAATATTTAATGTTGCACTACAATGAAAGGAATTGGTATGAAGCATAAATGGCAAAGCAGTGAAAAGAACTGACACAAAGCATACTGGTGTGTACAGCAACACCCACACAATCAAAAGCATTCAAGGAAATTAAAAAAAATAAATCAGATGACTAAAGATCTGTCTATGCAATGGAGTCGTACAGCAAAAATAATCTCCATCTACAGCTATCCCAGGGATTTGAATGAGCTGGAATTTTTGGGAAAAGGTCAAATCAGTTAGAAGAAAAAAAAAAAAAAAAAAAAAGGAAATTACGGGTAGAAGGAGAACTCAAAAATAAAATCAAATACCCCACTTAACTTTTTTAGTTCTTCTGTATTTCAGTACTCACGTTTAGAGTTACATTTAACCCCAAAATGTTGAATTTAGATATCTTTAGATTTTGGGGTGCTTCAAAATTAATGAGATATCACAGCCAAGTTTGTATTTGGCCTCGATCCCAAGCAAAAAAAATCTCAATCCAATCCTTTCCAAACTATGGCTCTTCAGTTTAATGTCCCAGTTTGGATCCAAATCCAGCATTTCAGCTCAGTCTTTACTTATGTCACTTTGTATCATGTCACAAAGCAAGAGCATACAGCTGGATACAATGTAATAGCAAGACAAACCATAACAAAGCACAGTATAACACACCTCACACAGCAACACTGCAAAAACTACAACTAAAATGCCTTTTTTTTTTTCTTTTTCTTTTTCTTTTTTTTTCCCATTTGATAGTTATGCTAATTTTACTGTGCATTGAAGATTTCTGAAAATTCAGGTCATAAAATGCAGGAATGCCCCACGAGCCCCATGCGCTTCCACGACAGCATTTGTCCCTGGCAAGCCCCATACACTTCCATGACAGCGTTTGTCTCTTAGTTACAGCAAGGGTAATGTTATCAGCACCAAGCAACCCAGATGAAAATTATCAATTGGTTACCAAGAAACCTAATGATTTCATCAATAATATTTTACCAGTTACAAAGGTCATTTGGAGAAGTAATGCCACACGAAATGCGCTTGTGAAGTGGGTGATGTGTGGGTGGCTGTTAAGGGTCAACACTTCATTTCTCATTTCTTTAATTGATACTTCTGAATGAGTATTAATTGAGCTGCAATGAGAAGAGTGTGCAGTTTGACAATGCAAGTGACAGGATGGAAGTGCCATTTGCAGAGTGTATATAACCACAGCTAACACCCTCAAAGCGTTAATTCCATTTTATGTCTTTCACATTTAATAGCAAATTTGCCATTTAATCTTTAAGACAGAAGTTACTTATTCTCAATCTACCTCTCACTTGCACTGATATAATCTCATGCCACTCAGACTGGCCTGTGGCATGAAGCACATCACACTTTCAAATCAGGTCCATTTTTTCATTAGCTCATATCCTTCCTGAGATGCCCTCCTTTACAGATGGCTGATCAGCAATCAACACTAGTTTGTTTCAATCAGAAAAGCAGCCGTAACTTCTCATTTAAAGACTGTTCCTGGAGAAGCGCATTAGTCGAAGGCATAAAGCTGGCACTGGGGCAACAGTGACTCTCACAACTGATTTCTTTTTAGGATTTTGTTTAAAGAGATAGAACTCTTTTTATGTGGAGACCTGTTTTTTATTTTAAAACGAAGCATAATGAAATCCATGCCTTTTCATGTTGCAGGGAGCCCTTCGAGTAGCGTGGGCAGGTGCCAATAGACTGTAAATCTGAAGAGTGAATACAAAAGGTAGCAAAAGCCCAGGAGGAAGCCAGGGAATAGTTCCCATATGTATGGGCTGACACTTTCTCCCTCTCTGTTCCTCCTCCAGCAATGCAGTGTGTTGCCTTTTGAGCCTACTTGACTGAGGTTAAGCATTTACACTTTTTCAGAGGAAAGTCAGTCCACTCAGAGAGATACTAACTTTCATAGCAGGAGACTTCAAAATGATTTCCTCTCTGCTTGGGCAGCTCAAAAACACACACGCACAGAAGCAAAGGTCAGATGTCATCCAAGTGGCGGGAGAGTGCCAGCTAAACACTTGGGATATATTTTTATATTGGCCTCTGCTCAGCCTCCAATTCTCTGGGAATCTACTCAGCACCCACAATTTGCTCCAGTGCATTAACCCTGGGTGCAAATGATAGGATTTAGCCTTCCAGGCACTGACATGTGGGTGCAGTCAGATAGCTAGATAACTTAATGATATCATTTGCACTCACAGTTAACTGCAGGTAGAAAAGAAAGCTGGAGTGGCTGGGAAAGGAGAGAGAGAGAGGTCTTTTTTTTCCTCTTCCTCCCCTCCTCAAAATCAGATTTCTTGAATTCAGTGAGGAATTGCTTTTTAGCTTGCAGTCTAGAAAATACAGAGCTGCTCATTGCTTCCTTCCCTGTGGTGGCCATTTGCAGTTGAGTGCATCAGTCTCCTGCTCAGCCTTTTTCCTCCTATTTGCATGAGCTGGCAGTCCATAGGCTACTCACTTCTCTTTCCTTATTCACTACTTTCTCCTCCTTCATTTCACACACATAGATGCTTTTATATTTGAATTCATCCCAGTGGTATCTTTTGCCTATTCCCCTCTGCCCCTACCCTTCTCCTTTTTAATTGTTTGTTAATTCTGTCTTTCTTCTTTCCTTTTTTTTTCCCAGCTGCTGCTAATTTTCTGATAATTACTTCAGCCACGTCACCTTTTACCCACCCCTATTCCTTAAGTCTTCACCCACATTCCTGACTTTATTCTCCTCTGCCCTCTCCCATTTTTTTATGTGCAACCAGGCCTGCCTTCCAAGAAACTGACGAGAAAGCTGCTTCCCGATGCACTTGCCTCTGCTGAGATGTCATACAAGTAAATATGTAAGTGTGATGTCATCCACTTGTTACCTGCATGTCATTAGCTCATCCATGACTACAGAGGGATGGCAATGGATGGGGATTGCTTCACAAGCTCATGGAAGGAGGGACTTGAAAAGGACCTCGTCACTAACTGATGTCTGTGGATGTCAGGAATACACATTAAATTAATAAAACAATGCTGGTAAAAACAGCATTGGTAATAGGCAACCTGGAGAGCCAGAGCTTCTCTATCCAGTGGGCATGGACCCACTTTGCATGCCTTCTTCATTTACCATAAGTTCCTGTTACTTTATACCTAAACTAAATGTGAGCTACGTGCAAAGATATTTTGAAACTTAATTACTCCTCCAGTTTAGTATGAAGCCAGTGCTCAAATGGCTGAATTATGCCATTTGGAAAGGACAATTGGTTATTACACTTATCAGATTGTTTGTGACAGGAATGGGTTAATTTTCCTAACCTTTTCTGTTCTTGTTCCACTCGCAGGGTTGTCAAAAGGATGGATAAACGTGTTGCTATTTTCTGGTTTTGTTTCAGTGTCTATCACGAGAGTGGACCAATTTCATACCATTTGCTGCTTTCATTACTGTCTCAGGGTTGTCACAAGAATTGATAAATTTCAGACTGTTTTTCTTGTCCTCATTACAATCTTAAGGTTGTCATGAGAATGAATTGATTTTGTGCCATTTTCTGTTCTCATTACAGTCTTTGTCATGAGAATGGCTTCATTTGGGGCCATTTTTGTTCCTGTTACTTACAATCTTTTGTCACAAGAACAGGGATTATTTGATGAAAATGAGAAGACAGCATCTCAGACACAGATTCAGGGATAACTTGTTCTTGTGACAGAGATCATAACGAGGACAGAAAGCAGTACAGAATGTATCCATTCTCAGGATGATTTTAAAGGTTGTGATTTTATGACCCTGATTGTGCCAACTGACTTCACCAGGAGGAGATTTTACCACTTTTATTGTAGTAACCACTACTTCATTCACACTGTTGGTAGATTTCTTCCTACTCAGCAAGGTAAAATATATTTATACAGAAGCTATCAGGAGAATTGCAGATGAACAACACTGAAAAAAATTTCAGGACAGGCTTTCTTTTCCACAGGAACACACATTTCATACTCCAGCTGGGAATTCAGGTGCTTTTCACAGGACCTATCCAGGAGTCACCACGATGAAGGCTATCATTGAGTACAATCATGCATCTTGGAGGGTTAAACACAACAAAGATGTGGCTTTGTGTGCCTGGCTGATTTTAGGTTTGCCTAAGCTGCCTGTGTAGCCAGCTTGATCTGGGAGCTCAGGACTCTGAGTTCAAATGAAGGTAAACTAGTGACTGCAAACGAACGCCTGCAACTCAGCTAAGAATGAGTTACTGCAAATGAAAGGGCAGAAGTTAGAGATCAAGGCATGTACAACATCCAGGGCCCAGAAAACCTAGAAGTAATTATTGAGTTCTTGAAGGTGATCAAAGAGAAGCAGCAGGAAATGCTAAATAAAGCAGAGACTTGTACAGCACGTGGGGAGGGGGTGGGAATGAAACAGGCATCACAATGAGATTGAAGCTATGGACAGGGAAAATTAAAAGTAGTTGAGGGGGAGGGACGGACAAAGCTAGGGAAGAATCTACATCACAAGAGAAGAGACAACACTAAGGCACAGCCAAATGCTCAGAAATGCTCAGGTTTGGTTTGTGCAAGGCCAAGAACCAAAAGGAAGGACATGAGAAGAAGAATTAAAAAGAAAGACTTTTATCCATGATGGGATGTAGAGGGAAGCCCCAAAGAGGGCACATGTGTCTGTCAGCCACATTTTCAGTAGTGGTAAACAAGGGGCAGCTTACTGCCTTGAAAGACCTTGCATTAACTGCCTTTGGGCTCACCAGCTTTTCTTCTCCAGCAACTAAGATTTTATTCCTGAGCTTAGACTCCTGGTTCCATCAGACACTGAATGTAGAATGCATGTATGTGATTTCCTTTGGCAGGTCTCCTGAGATGAGTTCCAAAGGAGAGGAAATGGTGACTTGGGAGCCATTGCCATAAGGAGGATTCAAGCTGTGAAGCAGCCCAAAAGGAGGTCATGCTAACTGGAATACACCACTGGAACTGCTTGGATAATCATCCTGTGAAGCTGTCTGGGAAACCATCAGAAAATCCATCTGAAAATAAGTGTACCTGAGCAATGAAAGAGATCACCAGTAAAAGGCAAGTTAGGGGGATGAACATTCCCCACTGGCTAAGTAAAATAAAGCAGGAATGCTGCAATAAATAGACCTGACAGCTGACCCCTGGTATTTCCTGGGCCAATTTCTATGAACATTTTATTGATTTTTTTACATTCTGACTTGACCGTCAGAGGCTATGATCCTTTGCTTTGTCTGTCCCATACCTCCCCCTCTGCCCCCCACATTTAACATATGTACCTAATCTCCCTGTTCTGTCTACCATCTGCCATTGTTTGAAGTATATGGGAATATAAGTTTAATCATAAAAATGGTGGCCCTGGCTGTGTATACTACTTGAATGTTCAACTTTCACAAGATGAAGTGACCTCCAAGTGGCTTACTGCTTTTCATTAATTTCTCTGTATAATTGAACATTTTTCGGCATCTCATTTAACAAACTGTTAAGCTCCTTATTGCACAGAAGGGCCATGTGATGTGCAGGGATTCTGAAATGCTTCCCCTCATTCACAGTACTCCTACTAATATCCTGGGCATTATTAGTAGTTCACAAAGCCAGCACATTTTCTTTTTGATAAGTGTCCCTGTTCTGCCCTCCTTTGTCCACCTCCAAATGCCGCCTAGTACTTACAAAGAATAAAACCATGCTGCCTAACTAGCCTGGTGCTTTGGATTGCTACCCCGACTCACTCAGTTGCCTGTACAGGGATGTACTTATATCAATGAAAGATAAATCCCAGCTAGAAATACAGGTCCCTGACAACCTAATCACTGAAACCCTGTCAAGTAACCCTTAATTTTAAAGTGAGTGGTTAATTCCCAGCAAATTGATTTATGCACTGTTTGAGGTTTGGTGAGTTGTGTTGTTCATCTGTTATTACCAGGAACTCAGCTCAGCCTATTCATTTAGACCACTGACACAACACAGTGCATCTCCCAAGAAAATTTCCTTTGTCAGCACATCTAGAATTTGCTAATTAAATCAACGATGACATTATTCACTTTCTGAAAAAAGGAACTTCTCTCTCCTTCTCCCCCTTAATACACATGTGTGCATAAGCATGCACACACCCAAGCATAGTTTTTAAGCACTATTTGTATATGCGTTCCTTCTGCAACTTTTAACAATCCTTATTAACTATTTTAGTGAGCTTTAGGTCATCTGCTCACCTCAGTAGACATGTACTGTCTATATGCCTACAAAATCAGTAACCTCTAAAGTGCATGTGCATCTGTGTGTCCATGCACATGTGGCAAGAGTGAGGGCCATATGATGCTCATAATCAAAGCAAGTCTTACTTCTTCAGAGCACACCCTGAAGTGTGAATTTCGTTAAAATGATAGGGTTGGCCAGCAAGTTCTTTTCTCGACTGTGTTATTGCAGCAGAAGTGAATTCTAAACACCAGGAAAGACAGGTTGTCCCCCAAACCCTGTAATTACGGGTCCATAATATCACTGCAACTCTTTGTACTATTTAAGGTGCAGAGAATAAAAGAACATTGAAATTAACCTTTTTTGAGCATCCAGTAATTTTTCAAAGAATGCTTCTTCCCTTGAGAGGTTAAAGACTGCTGCATAAGTGACCCAAAAATACTACGTAGGCTCAGACTCTGACTTCTGTATGTGTTAGGTGAATGTAGAAGCCTGTGTCTTTGTGTAGATACACCCCGTCAAAAGCCCTTGGTGGTGCTTGGGATACTGTTTGACTTGCAGAGCCACCTTAATTTGGTATTGCATTCCCCTGGGTGTGCAGTATCACTCCCTGTGATAAATCCCACATTTCCTTAGCTGTTCTCCAGCATACTCATATGTGGCCATGCTCTACAGACTACTGGCTTCTCACAGCTTCTATGTCTCAGTGCAGCCGAGAAGAAAAGTGTCAGTGATGCTCTATCTCCAGCTCAAAAAGGTATTCTTGGGTCATAACTGTGTGTATTATCCCTCATCATCAGACCAGGTCATGTCCATCCTTCCAAGGAAAAGCATAAGGAGATGACAAGGAAATGGGGAGTTGTTTAAAAATTAAATGTCTCTATCACTGATCCGTACATAAAACAGAGCGTGGTGACTTGCCACCATTACCCTCAGCCCCTAACCTGAGGATAGCAGCTGTCTTTTTATCTTTCTGAAAAGTCAGTTAAAATTAAATTTCACTTTTCCAGAGAAACTGACCCTCAGTAGACCTCAGATAAATTAAACCAGAAAGAAACACCTTGATACTATGCCATTCCTTTTCAAAGGCAGGTTGCACTGCATACAGTCCTGCTGTATATCTACTGGCTGGCAAAGACTTTCCCATATCACTAGTTATGGCTGCTCCGTATGTGTCACTGTTGAGGCTTAAGTGGTGCATGGTACCATCCCTTCCAAGCAAACCTTGAGGTAACACCTCCTTAATCAAATCTGAAGTATCCTTTTTTTCTTTTTTTTCTATTTAATTCTGTTTATTGAAGCCATTTAATACCCTTGTTTAGTCAAATACAGTCCTGATGTATGCTCTTGGCCTGCTGTGGAAAGGTTACAGCATTTCATGCTTTCATTCTTCATATCTGAAGCAGCCGTGCAGTCTTTCTACCAACTCATTGCTTGCTAATGAACTTTTTTTTTTTTTTAAGCAGCCTGTCATTTTGTTTAATGTTGCAAAATAAGGCAGTCTTTAAGTGGGATCTGATTTTGCTAGGAGATGTCTAAACTTAAGTGAGATAATGGATGTAACAAAATACCACCAAATATGACAGCTTTGTTCTGCCAATGTAATTTGCTGATTCTGGAAACCAAACGCAGAACAGTCTGTGCCAGTCTTAGAAAAGAGGCTTGTTTGACAGATATAGACCTGCTTAAATATCAGCATACACTACATTACATAGCAGACTTCTGCATTCATTTGTGGGTTTTAGTCACTTGTCATAACAAGGGGTTTTTATTTTATTTAAAATGTTTCATTGTTCCTATCACTCTGGTGCCCAAGTACAGTTAGTTATTCCCCCTCCTCCAAAGGTAAAAGTCGATGTTACTTGACAGAGACACCAAACTCCTCTAATTATAATAGTGTTAAAATCATAACTAGCTCCTCATTCATTTCAGAAGAAAAAAAGCTTTATATATGCTGTATTGTGGAGAAACCTTGGGTTGGACTTGTTTGTGTCCTTTCCACAGGTGAAGAAAAAGGTAGACTTTTGGTAAGAAAGGTCTAGGAAAAGAAACTGCTCAGATAATGATGGTTTTCTCTGGCTGACCTCATGCCATTAAGAGATACCCTTAGGACCAAGAGACAGAGCCAAGGGTATTTTGTGGTAGTCAGACTCTCAGTGGTCTATAGTAGTATCTGCGTGTAGTTCAGATTCAGAGTTTTAAAGTGCATGACCAAAAGTGATTGGATTTACCATGTTTCTGCATTCATTCGGATTGTTTATATCCCCCAACACATACATATATATAGACATACAAGGCTATCTTCTGTTTACTTGCTATTGACACTTCTACATTTATCAGACTTATTTCACCTTTCCTTAGACCTTCTGTCTTCCACAATCCATTCCTCCTCTCTGCAGTTCTCCCATACTACTTTTTTACACTCTTCATTTTTCATATTTAAAGTTTTAAGATGTTTGGACCTTGGTTTTTAACAGTAACGTATTTCTTCACTTAAACATTGGTATATCTTGGTAAGGTCCTTGTGCCTTTCTACGTGCCGACTGACACTTTCAAGTAAAATTAACTGTAATTGTCACATATTACATGTAGCCAATATTTCCGCAGTATTTTCTGCCCAGGAATGTGACGTTGGCAACTCTTTCTCCTGCAAAAGACGTGTGTTCAAAATGATCACCCACGTTATGACTCTCCTGCACTCAGACTAGCCTTATGCGAGTTTTCCTTCAGACACTTAGGATCAGAACATCAAATGATGATATTTTTTAGATCAACAAAAATTAATGGTGCTATGACATTTCATCTCATTGGAGGATATGAATCTAAATGTGCTGTCCTGACCCTACTGAAATGAAGAGGAATTTTGCCACAGACCTGAATTTCACTTTAACTCTATTCTTACTTATATGGATTAAACCCAGTTAAATTCTAGGGGTTTTTAATATTTTTGAATCATTCTACTTACAAGTCTGTTGTTTTAATAGCAGATAAAGCTAGATTAAAGGAGTGATTGGGGGATGGAGGATGGGAACACTATAATAAATAAAGGAAAGTCAAAAGTAAATCTATCTCTCAATTCACAGTTGCACTCCTCAATCCAGAAAATATCTTTCATATTCTGATGTACAGCAGATATTTCTGATCATGTTACTAGGCTTACTTTGCAAGTATATGATATTTTAAATGTAAATTAATAAAGCAACTGAGCCAAAACCTCTTCAGAAAAACAAGTTAGTACCAGCCTTCTCTTTCCCTGTCCCAGTAAGACTTAGGCAGAGTCAGTGGCTTATTCATACTACTTCTTTCAATCACATAGCAGAGGGAATCAAGACACCCTTCCTTTGACTGCTGAGGCTATTTAACTGTCCTCTGTCTCATTATCGAGCTGAAAGACCCCAAAAGGCTGAGCACAGAATCATAATTCTGGCCACACTGTACTCTCTGGAGACCCTGTTAATTCTTCCCAAATGTATAGGACATGTGAGGTTTACTAATTTCCTTCACAAATCTGACAATGTCAAACCCCCTGCAACCAGCAGAGCCCTGCTTGTGCAAAAGCAGGTGGGACAGTTCCAGCAGGCATGGAACAGAGGAATGAGACCCTGGTGCAAGTCTTTTTTTCTCTCCCAGAGAAGTGATGGTGAAGCACAATCAATGTCCATCACACGAATTTAGAAGCATGTGTTACTGGGAGGACAGAATGGTGAGTGCAGGGTGGAGGGACAGGACTATGCCTTTAAAGAGTGGACCCTAAAATCAGTGAGGTTTGCACACTGCAGGTGTTAAAGTGAAGGAGGGAGAGGGATCTGAAAACTAAGCACTTTAAGTACTGTGTCCTCTGACAAGAACAGCTATTCAGATTAGATATTGATAGCATGCATATATTTATAGCTACTGCTAAATGACCCAAGATGGATCATTTTCCTTGATAAAGAGAAACCTTGTCATTTTACACATTTTAGCAAAATTGCAAATTGCTGGTAATCTAGCAATGAGATTTCTTACTTCACTTTAAACTAGTAAACCTCTCATTCTGCTTACAAATTTCTTCTGCCTCAAAGACTTAAGATAGACCATCCTTATTAATATTTTAGTCAGAAGCATGAGCAAAGCATGTTTTTTATGAAATATCAGTTCCTTCTGAAAAGATTGCCTACAAGTTTTGACCCTCATCTTTTTAGGAGTGGCCAAGGTGGAGAAGAAAAGTCTGACTTGACACAGAACGTGCCTGAAGGTCAATTAATTTTTGTCCTGGTAGGAACCTGTATGTAAATTCAGTGCTGGGATATTTTCCTTGAGATGGCTGGACTGACAAATCCTGGAACTTTTAGGTGCATATTTAATTTGAGCAGTGACAGTGAAACACAACTGCTTTAGTTTAACCATTCACATCTTCAGCATCCACAAACCATGCACATGCAAAAATAAAGTTGATTCCGCATGCAAAACTCTGAAGTATAGATTCCACTAATTTTCCCATAAATTAATCTGGCAGAAGGAGAGATAGTGGAGAAGCTCCATATAATTTTTCCATTGGACATTAATCCTAGCTATTAAAACAGCAAAGTCTTAGCATTAGGTAACATCCACTGACTAGTGACTGAAAAGCAAGTCCCACAGACAGATATAAAGGTGACTAGTGAGATCTTTGCCTGTATTTTCCAAAGGGTCCCCGAATCCTAGCAGCATCACTAGTCTCTGACACAGATGGAAATTTGCTACTCAGAATCCTGGGGGGAAGAAAATGCACTTTATTTCTAAAACTATTCAAAACATAGCCATCTTTTTTGAAGGCCAAAACTAAAAGAAGCTATTTAAAGTGAATTTGATGTGACTTCCGTTGTAGAAGATGGGAAGCCAAAAAGAGAATTAAAAAAAAAATATTCTGCATGCCAGGAGTCAGAGAACCACCCACTCATCTAGGCAAGCCAAAGAAGAGTGCAGGAGACACAGCTGCCAGATAAAATACATTACAAACTGTATGAGATCCAAAACATTGATGATCCCAACCAGCAGCAGAAACAGAATAACCAAGAGAATTTAACTACATTTGCAGAGAATCCAAACCTGAATTAAAAATGAGGGATGACTCCTCAGGTCAAACAAGCATACAAGATCATCACCAGGAATCCAAGAAAAATAGTAGAGTTGAATAGTAGGTTGAATTCTGGTACTCTTACTCACACCAAGTAGTTCATATTATATGAATTATCCCATTGCCTTCAGCAAAGCTACATGAGTCACAAAGTTGTATTTAGAATAAATGGTACTAGATTTGGGTCCTGAGTGTGGTAATTTCCCTTCAAGCTCCTTGTCTGAACACAGAGCTCAAGTGACACAAACAGGGCCATATCATGGGAATGGATGGACATCAAGTCTTTCTCAATGGCTCAAGACCAGCTCAAAATAAAACCTTCCCTACACTTTCTTTGGGCAAGGAGTATCTCCTGGATTTTCCCTCACGTGTTAGAGCAGTTTCAGATGCTGGACACACACTGGACAGGGTGTCTCCTCTCTCATCAATCACAGAAGGAGAGATTTCTACTAATGTGGTGCTCCTGGTGATCTAGCAGAGCTGTGCTGCTGTGCAAAGTCACACATAGAAAGGATGAAGGGAAAAAGCTAGACCTGGAATACAGGGTCTCCTAGCTCTTGGCTGGTCATTACCCTTGGACAAGCACCTTGACTCAGTACAGCTGCAGGAAACCCTAAAAGATCTGTAGCCCCACCAGCCAGAGGGTTTACCAAGAACAGCCACCATCAGAATGCCTGCTGGGGCTCCAATTCTTCTAGGCCTCATACTAGGTAGTACCTGCAAACTAAGGTATAGAGTAGGTGTAAAGATAAAAGGCTATTGTATCTCTTGTCCTAGGCACATCACCAGATCAGCAAAGCCGTTTCCTCCCTGCTGAATGCCACTCTGTTTTACATTAGCTTTTCCACACTGTTAGCAAGCGTGCAGCTCCATGGGTCCTGCCTTTGAAAAGTGGTCAAGCATATAGTTACCAAAATTCACCTCAGTGAAGCTAGTAAGAGCACTCTCATGTGTGGTCAGCTTAAAACTGTCTGGTATGAAGTGTAAAATGCATTGGTGCTGTAGGATAGCTATTTGTTCACCTTCAAATGCAGGTAAGCCAACATTCTAACACTTTGTTGTATGGGTGTCTAAAACTTCACAGATGCAGTGAATGCTATTCTGCCGTTATCATAGGGAGTTTGATTCATTAAGACTGAAGGATGGTACCAGTAGGGATTCATTTTGAAGCTTACTAAAAAGATAACCTCTTCTCTCTTAATTAAAACACCCATGTGTAGGTCTTTCCTCTTCAACACATAGCTATGGAAACTATTAGTCCTCAAAACATGTTTGAGTCTTCATTTAAGCTTTCTTTGAACACTCAGAGAGATGTTTGTGACTACAGACCACTTTGCAAATACAAGGTTTTTTGTTTCTGCTACCTTTATAGTTTAACATTTCCAGTGTGACTCCAAGGGGTTGACAGGAGTGCTGTCTCCAACCCAGGGTCTTCAACTCTAGGCATGGGAGGTGCTCAAGTGAGCTGTGCATCTGCACTGAAGGCAGACAGGGGTTTAGGCCAACAATACACACCATACTTGAGCAGAATCAGGACAATTGGAACACTTTGCAGCTGGGTATTTCTTGGGTTTGGGATAAATATTCAGAAAGGTTAACAGAATAAACATTGAACCATGTTTGATATGTCTTATGCTTCAATACAGTAGAGTACTGTCTCTTTTGTTTTTCTGGAAAAGTTTCACAGATGTTGGAAAAGTGGTTGGTATCACTGGGCTCCAGAGGGTTGTCAGAGACCTCCCTTCTAGTCACCTTAACCTAATTTTTGCATTACACTTGCCATTTTGACCCTGACACAGAGCAAGAATGGATGATCAAGGTTACATCGCCATAGTGCAAACACTGTAGTTTGTCACAAACATAAAATAAGGTGACCCCTGAGATAGTAGGGCTGCAATTCAAAGACTCTCCTGTTTGTCCTAGTTAATGAGGAATAAAACATATTAGCCTGTAATGGAGAGAATTTTGGTAACCTTCCTTCGGGAGATACAGAAGAGAGTGAATGTCCTTTAGCAGTTCAGTAAAAAAGGCTTATGGACATGGTTTTTCTAACCCTGTGTACACAATAGAGGAAACGACTTAATAGAAGTGGATTATTCACAAAAATGTTTTGCTGAAAACTTGATAAAAAGGTTTTGGTCCCATGGCAGAAAGCTTAGTTACAAAAGAAGAGGAAAAGAGGCTGCTCACCACTTACAGCCTCTTATCTCATAGATCTTATCAAGACTGCAGTTCAGCCCTCCCAGCACTGAAAGCATGAAGGAAGAACTTCACAGGCACAATTACACCCCACAACTTTTCCACCCCTGAGCATGAAAACATGTCTCACTCAAGGGAGTCCAGAGCAGTTTCATTCAACACTGGTAAAAATAATTATTGACATTATTAGCAATATGGACAATTTTTCAGCTAGAAGGGAATTCCTTTTGTCAAGGAGTGTGGTAACTGGACCCACATTGTGCAGCACACAGACATCCTTACAAAGTAGGTAGGAAATTTCCCTTCACCTTTGCTTTCTTGCAGTGGTGCCAGGCTTTCCCAGGGAGCCCAGCACTCAGCTCCTCTACAAACCTGACTCCAAACTGTCCCTGACCTGGCCCTTGGCACCTGCTTGGCATGGGTTATGAGCTATTTTTAAAGCTGGCTGCAATCTTCATTGAATAAACGAGGCAGATACCCTTTTTAATGAATGAAACACATTCCCTTTTATTATAGTGGCTCAGGCAAAAAAATGGGGGCGGAGAGAGTTCTAATAATTCAGGTATGATTAAAAAGAGGATATTTACTGGCTTGTAGGCCTTGGGGAGAAAAAACCAACACGGCAGCACAGTTTCTATATACACCCCTAGGGAAAAGTTCAAGAAATAAGAAAATGCATATAACCATTGTTCGTGTGCATTATGCAAGCTTTAAAAAAAATAGATAGGGCTGAGTTTCAGAGTATCAGGAAAAGTATTTGGGCTGCATTTAAGTGAGAAGGATTAGCTTGCATGATGTTGATTTATAAATGGCAACAACCAATCCCTTATATTCTCTCCTGCAGTCATCTCTCCTGCACAGTAATTCCCAATGTTCCCTTTTGAAAGCCCTTGATACTCAGTTAGCCCCGAGGTATAATGTTTGATAATATAACTACTGCTTCTGTCACTGCGTTTTGTACAAACGCATTATATGTGGCCCAGAATGGTAAAGATTTATGTATGGGTATGGAAAATAAAAATCAGCATTGATTAAAAGCCCCAGATAGACCATCCAATCCCGCCCAGAGAACATCAGTTATTTTGCATTTTGACGTGGCGATTGATAACTCATAAATGCAAGCAGGAATGACAAATGCGGATGGAAACTGGCTTTGACAAAAACGATAACAGTATCAGTCTCGAGGGGCGATGGAGGTATAAGCAGGAGCTGTTTAAAATATTTAATCATTTTATGAAGGCTGCAAGATGTTGTTTGACCCTGAAGGAGTGTGAATGTCACATGGATCAGAAATTGCCAAGTCTTTGAAGTGAAATAAAAAAAATGGTGTTATTATAGATCCTTCTTGACATCCTATCATTTTTGTATAGGATTAAAAATATGTATACAAAGCTCTAGATAAAGGACTCCAGCAAAAGATGTCTTGGTTGAAGGGGAAAAAAAAGTAAAGACATACTGTTGTGAATTTTTACTTCGAAATCCCAAAGCGTCTCTTTTATATTTTTCTGGAATGGCATGAATAGAACCAGCAGCCCCCTAGTAAAAAGACTCCTTTGGATTTTAACTACAGGGTAAATTACGCTTTACTTTTGTTACCTTGGGTCTGACTTTTGGTCTTCAAAGAAAATCTTTCTATTTTTTTTTTTTTCCCTTGTACTTAACTGAGCAATGGGTATTGTGTGTGAATATATATAAGCATATCCATATGATCCCTAGCTGTAAGACTACATTAAACATATTTATTTTATTATATACATACACAAAGGTATGCAGTGTGCAAGGTGTGGGACTTTTTTTTATGGGAAAGGGTGGAACTGGCAACTCAGTAGTGAATTGATATGCATAATTCTCATCCACATTTGTGTTTTCAAATTTTCCAGGTCTTCCAGAAGACCTGGAATCTAACCAGTCAAGAAAAAGTACCAAAGCCACAAGTAAATTCTGAGTGAATATTCCCATATGAATGAGGATTAGTTTATGTTTCACTGTGGTATATCAGCAGATGAAATATTACACTGTATATTTTCTCTTTATCTGGTGTATTTCTTCCCTCTCTCCCTCTTCCATACCCTCCTCTCCCCCTTCAGTCACTGGGTTTTTGCTTTATTTTATTATTTGAATTTTGTTTAGTCAGGGGCATGTGGGTGTTTAGAAGGACATTTATTTAAAGGGAGGGATTTCTGAAAATTGTGGTTCTTTTAGGGTCTGGTTTTGTCTTGTCCTTGAAATATGCTTTTTCTTTTCTCTCCAGTTTGGCCTGTTCCATATATTTCTTCAGGGCAATTAATCATTTAGACTCGACATATAATTTGTTTATTCAGTAGTTATATATATGCAACCTTTCTTTTCTTCCCTCCCATTAAAGATTTTGCTTTCCTATCTCAGAGGTTTTCATCAAACCTCTGCTTTATGCCTTTCCCCTAATATTCACTGCTAGAAGCTTGCAAAGATCTCACTTGCTTTGTATTAAGTTACACTCACCCTGCCCAAACCACTAGGAAATTACACATATTCAACTTCACAACAGACCCCTCACGGTACACTGCGGTCACAGCTCTTTGTGTATCCTGCATGAGCTGATCCTTTTATTTGCTTAGGATAGCACAGATGCTTTGTTCCTCGCTGTAGAAGGGATTCTGCCTATTCTCATTTACATGTCCCATTGATTTCAGCTAAGTACATACAGTACATGGTATTGCAGGGAAGACCATTGGAAATATCTCTGTTATTGCAGCATGCTGCACACTCTGCAGCAAATCTGCACCACAATAAACCTCTTCCTGCAGCATCTAGAGATCCTCAAACAGCAGCAGGAGGGAAATGCCTGATGGTGTCCTGAGCAATATGTTACATTTGACTGTCACTTCTGGCCTGCCTGCTGGAGCTGTTCAATCCTGGTTATTTATTAAAGAAATTTCAGGGTCTTTTTTTTTTTTCCTTCCTGTTTTTATGAATTCCAGACCTTTTCCTTCTCTGTTCACAAATGAGCTCCCCTCTGAAGTCTGAATGACAAGCCGAACTTCATGATCTTAACATCTTAACATAGATCCTTACAACACACGGCTTTTTGAATACTTCCACAGGAATATTTCATGCTGACGGACAATGCCAGAAAGGACGTGTGCTTTTGTTGCCATTTTACTCACACACCTTCCTCCAGTATGTCCCAGTCATTTCCAGGACTACTGATTTTAATTTGTTATGTCTCCTGGAGACAACAGGAGAACGTTCCTTTCAGAAAGGACCAAATTTATCCTACAACATTTGACTCTATTTTAAACTAATGTAATTCCTCCCTACCTTGTTTTAAATTCTTTTTTCCTGTCACTGGAAGAGGGGCTGTCTCTCTAATGACACAGGTAGATGTGGTACTTGCCAAAGGGAGCAAAATATTAGGAGCAGAAAAATGTTTACTGACATTTCACCATGCGAGTGGCTTCAGGATGGCATGAGGAGTACTCTCTCCGGCAGCAAAATCACCGTGCCAGGTCCTTGCTGCAGACAGGGTATTACCCATTCGGGACAATACACAGCAGGGCTCTGATTGACTCCTCAATGTCACCTCCAGCTTCAAGCCCATTCACAGCTGCAGATGCAGGCAGTGGTGGGTCAGCTCTCCTCTCAGACAAGAAAGCAAAGCCCAGCTTGCCCAGCTGGCAAGCAGGTGAGTTCAGCTCACCTGAATTACTTGTAGCTCCTACTCCAGTTCAGAGTTGTGTACTTATTAAATACAAGTACAAATGAGAAGTGTGCATAGGCGAGCTATTTGCTATAGCCATAGTCTCTGAGTTAGACCTCTAGCTGCTTTTAATTAGAACTGTGTCATTCAAGCATCAAAATAAATGCTGGTCAGAAAGTAGCAGCCAATTTTATAAAACAGATCCATTAAATGGACCTTGCATTCATTTAGCTATCTCTGCATCCACCATAAATGAGAAATCTTTGTGCCTACAGTATGGAGGTTAATTCTACTGTTGACCTTTCTAAAGTTGTCCCACCTTTACTGCCTGCCTTCTCCCAGAGACTGTTGTTCTCCGTTGTTCACACCAGGGCAGGATGGCACTTTGGGTTGCCAGTATTATTTTCATCAAAATGTTAATTTAGGGAAACCATAACACTCATGATTTTATGATGAATGTGTGCTCCTCAACAATCTTCCTTCCTTCCTTCCTTCCTTCCTTCCTTCCTTCCTTCCTTCCTTCCTTCCTTCCTTCCTTCCTTCCTTC
>JANHGN010008207.1:218966-244442 GCA_024605025.1 Megaceryle maxima
TCCTTCCTTCCTTCCTTCCTTCCTTCCTTCCTTCCTTCCTTCCTTCCTTCCTTCCTTCCTTCCTTCCTTCCTTTTATTTTTGAGTCATTTGTTAAAATTTTCCTTTGAATCTTAACAGCTAAGGAAAGACAAAAGGTAACTGAAGGTACCTTTTATTTCAGAGTAGACCAAATCTTAAACAGAGAATGATTAAAAGCTAAAGATAATGCTAATTAAATGTTTTGTTTAACTCAGAATATCTTATTTCATGATGAAAGATTTTCATATCTGCAGAAAAATTGAGAATTAAATGAATTTATGTTAGATGAAAATGATCTGCTTTTGTAACTTTTTCTGTAACCTGTCAGCAATATATAATGGCCATTTTCCCTACAGTTCTGCTCCCCAAACCTCTAAGTTCTTTTTCCCCTGGGGATTTCTTTCATGCCACTTTTTAACTTGCTTGTTTGCCTCATGGCCTATTCCTCCCTCAACTCATCCCATAGTTTGGGAGTATAAATTCAATACATACGAAAACCTCTACACTATTTTGGAGACTGGAGAAATGTCCTGGTAGCTTGGTACAATGGTTTTTGTCAGATGTATCATTATTTAAAAATAAGCTTCTTGTGCCAGACACTCTGCCTTCTTCTGTGCTCTGCATAGATTTGCTGAGGTCGCATCATATAAACCAAACAGACAGAGTTTGGCCAGTGTATTTAATTCACCTTGTTTCTTTGACTATCATTTGTTTATCAGGCAAAGACTGGTCTAGACCTTAATCAAAATGAAGAAAATGAAATTCCCACTAATTAGGAAGATCTCAGCACTTGCTAGATCTTCTCAAAGATTAAGAGGTTAATCATTGCAGTCAGACTGTAAGAAATGAACCTCTTGCCTCTTCCTTCATCCTCTATGCAGTTCCTCCATTTCAACATCCTTGTTACTAAATCTGAGACAATGTGTAATTATACAGAAGGAAATCTCTCTGGGGTATAGCTGAAGTTGCTTAAATTGTGCTGATTTACAAAGATGAAGGATTTTTTTTTTTTTCCCCCAACTAAAAAAAAAAAAATTACCTTTTTTTTATAATGGCAAACAACCTCCTGCAAAGTCAACTCCTTTTCTGAAAGTCATTGCTAGTTTTATAATTTCTGAGTCATTAGATAACAGATAGAACTCCACACTTAGTGGTTTCAAATGTTTATGGTCTGCAATTCATTCTTAATGAGCTCTCTCCATGTCTTTATTCTTCTTCACACCCTCCTGCTGGGAAATGTCTTACTCTGCCTTGGCTTTTGTTAATGATTCCACAATCATTTCAGAGCCATTTCTTCTGCCTTATGTAATTCTGACACTGCATAAGAGCCTGGCTCTGCAGCCTCACAGTTGGAAATGTAACCTTTAATGTATTAATTTCTCTTGCTCAAAACAATTTAACCTCTGTCTTGGTTTTGTGATTGCTAAGTGTTCCAATTAAATGCCTCTTTCATTTTTTGTCCTGGAGGGCTTGATCTTACTAGTATTATGTTTAACATACCCTACCTAGCAAATGATGAGCACTCCAGGGTCCCCTCAAGTGTTCTTTATCAATCCATTATCTATCTCATGAGTGTCTGTCACATTTTCAAAACAACAACAGAAGAGATTAATTAAACTAGTTTTAAACACTAAATAACAAAACCCACTACAAGTGGAAGCAAATAATTACAAAACATGAGAAGGCGTAATCCAGGAGGAATAAATGCACTTCCCTCCAGACCCCTGATCAATAGTAACCTGTGAATGCTATTTTAATGCTGAATCTTCCACATCAGGATGCAGCCAGGACCAGGAGTTGTAGGAACGTGAAAATTAATCATAGTAACAAAAAGTCTCTGTGCACTTTTTTTTTTTTATTTCACCACCTGGCACTTAACAAAAAACATGCCCAGCAAGTTCTGAGGACTTCTGGAGAGATTTTGCACCAGCATCCAGTGAGAAAACACCTTTTTGAATGAAAGAGGGAGCATGAGCGGGGGGAAGGTGAAAGGATTGGAAAAATATCCTCAGGCGGGTCACTATCCCTAGTGCTATCATTAGTAAATGGTATCATAACAAATCAGCTGCTGGCTGCTTTAGTGGTAAAATTCCATGCTTTCGCAGTTTCCTCCTAATGCCTTTTTGCCCAAAGTCAAACTTATTTTGACCATCAGCTTATTGCATCAGCTAGTAAGAGGTTTGTATAAAGTAACTGAAAGAGTCATAGAATAAGGCTTCCTTCGAGCCTGTGCCTGTTTATTCCTGACTAATATCAAAGTGCTGCTTACATGTACCTGGGCTCAAAATGCTGTGCAAGCACCTTGAGAGCAGAGGTAGCATAAGCAGCAGGCTGGTCTATGTCACAGGGTTTGTGCCTACTGATGGTGGATAAGTGGTGCCATAACTGCTGCCACATCCAAATTCAGGACAGCAGCAAGCATTTCAGGTCACCTGCCACCCCTCAGCTCCCTCCATAGGCAGGCAAATGAAGTAAAGCATAAGCCAGGCATGTGAGGCAGAGGGGCCACAGGGTCAACAAGTGCTGTCTGCTGACACTCGTGGACATAATTCCAAGTACTTCTCAGACAAATAAAATTGTTATTAGCATGCCATTTTTTACAGGCATTATCTGAAAGTGGTAAAGGACAGAAGTCATAAGGAACAATTTCAAGGCTTATGCCATGTGCTTGGTTGTGATCTGCTCTAGGTGAACCTGCTTTGGCAGGGAGGTCGGACTAGATGAAGTCCAGAAGTCCCTTCCAACCCCTGCCATTCTGTGACTGATTCTTTTCCAGCCATCCATCCTCAGGGGCAGTTCAACAGCAGCTCACTGAGAACCACACTGCAAGTGCAGCCTGTCCTCCTTGCTCTTCCATAAGCACTTTCTGGAATTGAGATGCAGAAAGAATAGCTTTGAAGTGTTTCTTGACATTAGAGACAAAAGTGTCCCTCTCTACCTGCACTATCCCTCCCATGTAGGCAATCAGCCTGGGCTGAGAGTCATTATTATTTTCTAATTTCCACATCTAGCATGCAAACTTCAAAAGCTGCACGTGGGGGTCACATATTTTAACTCTGCATTTTTCACAGCAGGGAGTTGGTCTGAGACCTCAATAGACCTTTGCAAGGACCATGGGAATGTCAGGTAAGGCCTTGAAGTTTGCTGTACATGCACTCATCTCTTCCTCCCTATCACCTGCAATCTTCCAGTTGTGCTCACAGCACTGCTTTCTTTGCTATGGGAGCTGATGTTTTATTTTCCTTTACTTCTGTTTTCATATTTCTGTTCCTTTAGTGGGACCAGTTAAGGACAGGTTCATCTCTGAAGGATCAAATCTCATTCTGCAAAACACTACAGCTTCCAACATCATTAAAGGAAAAACCCAAGTTTTTACCAGAGCATGGAATGCATCATTGTCTGTCCTGAATTCCTTTAGTTTTTTGGGGTACTTCTGCCAAGACAATACTGCAATAACCTTTATCGCAATGCTTCTAAGTTTCTTGGGGTCCTCACGTGCCAAAGTCAGACCAGCTGCTGACTACCTATGGCTCTGCCATGACATGGCAGCTGTGCTCTCAGACAGAGAGACACAAAAGGCACTTTCTAGTTTCCCAGACATAAGTAGCTCCTGCAGTTAGAGGTGCCCTAATCATCCACATGGTAACTGGGAGATATGACAAGGCATCTATACAGGACACCCAGACAATACCAGACCTGGCAGCTGAGGGACCAGCAGGATGCCCAGGGTGTCCCAGATGTCCCTAGATACCTTGGTTTAGGCAAATAAGCTGCACCTAAAGTATCTGTAGCTCTTTAAGGGAACGATGAAACTTTGCATGTGCAAGGCAGCCATTATCTGAAATTCCACAATCTGGCAGTAACAAAGGAAGGTACCGCTGTGAGCTGGCAGTATGGCATTGCTCCCTAGAAGTCAATATTTACAAGAGATTGCCAGATGGGTGTGCAGATCTTCATCATCCCCAGACTAATCAAGAGCCAAAGGAAGCAGGTCAATGTTTTTAATGTTCAGCTCTCCCCTATTGCTTTATGTCCACATTTCCACATAGTGAGGAGACCTTTTCAGCAGTAATGAGATATCAGCATCCTTTTCAATTACATCGTGGCCACAGAAAGCTGTTGAATAAATGCATTTTTATTTTCAGACTAGCAATTTTTACCTGTATTTATCACAACAGCTCCTGCAATCACAGCCATGAGGTTTGTTTTTCATACTTATCACCTACAACAGCATCTCACTCACTTGCCTCTTTCTGAAAAAGCAAAACCCTGTCTGCTCACAGACCATAGCACTTCAGGAAGAGATTGGTAGTTTGTAGACCAACAATTTACATTTATGGATGTTATCCATTGGCAAGCTCAACCTACAGCATTCAATCATTGGCAAAGCTGAAATTACAGATGTTGACCTGCTTCAGAAAGAACATGTTATTTACTGCCAAAAATGTATTTAAGAGTGTATTGGAAATCTTCTAGGTAGAAGTATGATCTCAAGGAAGACTTTTGAGATCAGTTTCTTCAGATACCACACCCTTCAGCAAGGAACTTCTTGCTAAATTCTGTATCCATACATCCCTCAGTACAAGAGGACCCTGTTCCTAACTGGAATCTCTGAGCACTAGATAAAAGAAATATTACTTCATGATAAATCACATGGCTGGTTCAGGCAAAAGTCACACATTAGGAGTTACACAGAAACAATTATTTGCCAGTGGTTTGCAAATCAACGCTTGTTTAAAATATAATGATAATAATAATTTAAACTCTTCATTATGATCATTTAAACCATTATCTTTTTTTCTGTCTGTAGCATTGCATACTATGAGAAATAAATTAGATGAACTCTTGAGGCGTCCTCTAACTTTGGAGGGGTTTTATGATTCTGTGAGAATACACCAGCTACATTTCATTTCTCTTGAGGATTCTACTCTTGAGAAAATGGTTAAAAATTTTCCAACATAATTGGGCTTTCACTGGAAAATTAGGAGTTCATTTAAATAATTTATTTCACATAAAGTGTCTTTTTATGTAGAAATTTTCAACTTTACATTGTAAATGCAAGAACTTCAAACCTGAGAACTTCAATTTCCAACAAAAACTAAAATCATTTAGTCTAACAATTGAACATCTTTGGAAAAAGCCTGCCCATTTTCAGCTTTAAATGAAAGAAAAACAAATTATATATGGGAAAAATGCTATTTTCTAATAGTTCTAGAGCTGACCTCTCCAGTGAAGTTAATGGACCAGATCATAAGGTATTTATACAGTATTCTTTTGGGAATTTCTTCAGTTTTACACATGCAGATGCCAAGTATCCGAATATTAAGTGTATGAACCTCTGAATATGACTTTCTGGAAACAGTAGTTGCTCAACATTTATCAGTCTATGTAACAAACTTCTTCACCCATGGCTGACTACCATCCCATGATGAATGGTCATGCAGAGTTCCTCAAGATGTGGGATGGACTAATACAGCAAGGAACATTTTGTCTGTGAAATAACCTTCTTGCAGAACTATGCTAAAGCTAAAACTTACTCTATGTACAAGAGATACTGCACAGGAGATATTTCTGCTTTTGCTGATCCAGCAAGAAAGACAAGCAAAATGGCTCTCCTGGGTTAATATCTATCCAAAAGCAGCAGGGAATGTAAGGATAGGTCTCCTGTGCTTTGAGAAAGGAAGTTTCTGCTGGAGATTGTATGCTGCAGCCAACATTAATTAAGAGTCCAAAATCAACTTAGAAAATTAACAAGAGGGTTTTTTTAAAGCTTAGCTCTGCAGAAAAATTTCTGATCTATCTGCAAGATTTTGGACAAGCAAATAGACACAAGACTTTATAACTTCAATAAAACTGTCACTGCCTGACAGTTACCAAGATCATGATAGGTACCTATCACAATGGATCAGCATGCTCAAATTACATTGACAATAAGAAGCTGCAGAACAGAAACACACACATGTGTGTGCAACACAAAGGAAAATTCTGTAGAAATCCAGACACTCTTCCCTGACAGCTGTATGTGCTTAAATTGGCTTTTCAAATGATTACATGCTAAAAATGAAAACAACTTCCCAGCTGCTGAAGAGCACTAGCAGAAGGGTGCTCTGTAGAAGAAATGATGGACAACTTTGTGTTCGTCACCTATAAATTATTGTCAACAAGCACCATAAAGCCAACCTGTACTTATGCAGCCATAGGCCTCCAAGTCAGCCATGGATTCACCTCAAAATCATTTTCCACACTGCTGTTCACTTCAGACAACAGTCAGACTTCTGAGCAAGGGATGTTGGGAGCCTACTGGGAGGCATATAGACTCAGAGCCACCCCACACATATCACAGCTCCAACCCCACTTCTTCCCAATTCCCTTCCAGCAAGAAGTTTCCAGCCAAGCAAAGGTAGCTCATGTGCTTTGACAGGAAAGGGGCAAGGAAGGGCCATGGCCCTACACACTCAATCAACAGGAGTAAAATTAAAAAAAAAAAAAAAACACATTAGACCTTCACTGCTTTACTCAAAATATAGAAGATCAAATTCTACTGATCTTGTCTGTAGCTCTTTCTCAACCAGGAGACCCCACCACCTTTCTCACTGTGTGACCACATGCTAGAGCATGCTTGGTACAGTGCTGTGTTGAAGGCTCTGTGTTCCTCTGGGCACATGGTGACATTTCTATATAATAACAATTATATATTCTTGCAGGAAGCTCATTGAATTTTACAACATATGCCATTGGTTCAACTTTTCCCCCTCCTCCCAGGACTTAAGCAGGAGTATTTAAGATAATAACAAAAAAGTTGCTAAAGAAAGTTTGAAATGAGTAGATGTTGTAATCTGGCAACCAATTTCAGTCTTTTTGTGCAGTGATAGATTTAATAATTTATAAATCAGTGGCATGAACAAAGCAAGAACCAAAACAGAACTACCCATTTCAAAAGTGTAAAGACAGTTAACCTTTAAACAGATGGATAATTCCAGACAGCACTGTAAAATTAATAGAGCCTAAACTGTAGGTCTCAAAGCTGCAGAATACATCTTGAGAGACCATGTTTTTGAGATCATCATAAATCAATTTTTTTCTTATCAGTCTCATGCATAAATCGACTACAAGACCTGTTAGGTTATGAATATGTATGTCATGACATGACAACTGATCCAATACTCCAATATCAAAAGTCCTGTGATCTTACTGCTTATACCAAACCATCATCTTCTTCACGTTATACAGGAATAGTCACAATAGTATGAAGGCTGGACTGGCAAAAGGTAAGATGAGTTTTTCTGCAGGGAGTATTTTAGCATATGAAAGCATGGAATCTCTTAAGGAATCCCATTTCCATCTTTGCATTATTTACAATTCTTTTCCTCATTAAATCATGAGTTTTCAGAGACATTTTAGCTCCCCCAAATAAAATATATCAGCTCTGGGAAGAAGCAGGAGGCAAACTGTGAACTGCTAGGGCCCTGATGGCCTTTTATGCCTCTCTGAATGCACAAGACCTACCCATACAAAATAATAAAGTTGTCCATGCCCCACGATGGTATAAACACACATCCCACAAACACATGCTTATGCTTCTCAACAATGAAAATTGCTATAAAACTTATTGTTTCATTTTGCCTTAAAAAGCACTATTGAAAACATATTTGATAACAGGATACATTTACAAATATGGGATGTGATCAAAAACCAAATGAGAATGAGGGTTGGGATGGAAATGGAGCTCAAAGAGTGATGCTACATAGCTGCCAGGCTTAGACATGCCAGTCCCTGGGAGACACTTTCATTAGCAATAGGGAAGATGCTGGCTGTGGAATAAACATGAAACTTGATCTGATGATCTCTTGCCTTGATACCACATAGACCGCTGCTAATTATGAAGCGGTCTGACAAGCAAATAGTGCTCCATATTTATAACAACAGACAAAATCAGCCAATTTGTCATTTTAATGCCTGATATAACTTTGAATTTCTCATAAAAGCAGTAAGGAAATGAGGACCAGAGTTTCCAGTTTAAAAAGAAAAGAGAGAGAGGAATGTAATTCTCCGGATTCCCAAAGGTCTTTGTATTTTCCCCACAATGATCCTTCATTCTGATCTGCAGAGATTACTTTTGGGGCTCTTTTAATCTCACAGACTTGGAGGTTCTCACAGTAATGGCAAGACAGGGCAACCCAGTGAAACCAGCCTGCTGTAAAAACACCATAAAGCCACAATGAACTGGTATTGGCTGGAATGAAGTGCTCACTTTCATTTGCTCCCATCCTGGGTAGGCAATGGGACATAATGTGAACAAAGGCAAATATAAGGATGCAGACCCAGGAGATTTGCCCTCATTAAACGAATGGGTATCAGCCACCAAGAAATGGGAGGTTTTCCGTCCTCTTTGATTTCACAGAAACATAGGCAGCGTGCACAGAAGCAGTGCAATACTAGAGGTGACTTGCTCACTTTACACACAAAAAACTTATTTGAACAGACACATGCTGAACAGAATATACAACATAAAGCTTCTAAGCTATATGTGACCCACTTTCACAGATAGCTATGACCTGTGAGTGTTCAGTATCATATTAACATAAATGCCATTAAGTTTTGGCCCTGTATCATCTTTATTTTTTTATAGATACATAATTATTGAAAAGAGGCTGTTAACTTTTTATAGACTTTAAATATAGTCTATCAGTTCTCTCTATCTCATTTTGTTTAAGGATTCACCTAGCAGAACAATTGTGTTGCCACATTGCTCTACTTTACAAAAAAATATGTTTCTGCTTCATGGAGTGAGGAAAGAGACATCCACTATAACCTCTCCAGTGTGCAGGATCTGGGTACACACAGTGATTGCTACTGACTCATTGCAGCCAAGGTTTTGTCAAAGCCAACCCTTTAATTTAAGAAAGCTTGGCGCCTACTTTCAATGTGTGTTATAACACCAGTAGTTCAGCAACATCATAAAAATAATAAAGAGCAATGTCCCATGTCTAGAAACAAAAAATATTTCTATTGGAATTTATGTATTCAGTGTAATTAATTCCTATTTCTTATCCTTTTTTAAGAAAGAAGCAGTCACTCTGTTCCACCAGGAGAAGATATTTAGAAAGCTTTTTTATAATATTTTTTGAGGGGGGTAAAAAAAAAAAAAAAAAAAAGGTGGAGAAAAAAAAGTTAATTTGCTCTTCCATCTGATGATGAGCTGAAGCAGAACTTTGCAGAGTATTTAAGCACATTTTTATCCCATTGTTTTATTTGGGACACCTGAAAGAACCAGTCAGGGTAATCCCACATGCCTAAAAGGTGAAAAAAGGTCTCAACTAGTATCTGGCATGGGGTGTTTTTCCCCACAAAATGGGAAACATGTACACTTAGTATACATTATGCTCAGAGAGGCTTACCTGAGATTTCTAACTTGCTATGGCCTGAAAATCCTTCTTGGGTGAAAAGCTACTATGCCGGATGCTTACAAAATAACTATTTTAGATGCTACTTTGAACAAATGCTGTATTTGACTTGCCACCACCTCCCCAAAACTATTATTTATCCTGCTGGGTTTAGTAGCTGAAATACCTCGGTGTTTTCACTGAGCATTACCATGTTTACAATAAAAAGAAAGCCCTACGGGAGTCTCATTTGATTTCATTGCACTGTTTATAAATTAACAAGAAATGGAGACTGTTCTGAATGGCAGAGACAAAGAAAAGATACATACACGCTGGGAATTCAGTAATGGCAAAAACAAAATCATCTCTGATGATAAACAAATCCCTGGGCAGACACTGCTGGTTCAGCCAAGGCCTCTGCATCCAAACCATAATGAGGGGTCACGATGTGGTCTTTAAAACCTCAGCGCTGCTACAGCCGATGACTGAGGTTAAAACTTGCTGATGAAATCCAAATTCATTGATTGTACTTTTTATTGCTTTCTGTGGAAGTGACTGGAAGCAGTAGTGAGTTCTAACTTCTAAGTACTGTCTTCTCATTGGTTTCATAACACTGTACTTTAACTGTTTAATCAATGTTGCAGTGGCAATACAGCAGTATTGACTTGAATGATTAGAAATACCATTGCTTAGCCAGTGTACTGGTCTTAGTGGAACATGGAGGCCTATGAAGAGGGAAAAGTCCCAGGGCATGAGAACCAAGCCAGATTTGATAACTTCTGTGCATTTGCTGAGGAGCTACACAGGGCAGCACCAGCACAGCAGCATTTTATTAACCTGTGCTCTTTACCCAGCCACCAGTTAAGTAAAACTCTTTGTGAGGGAACTTCTAAGGAGACTGCAGGCTGTGCACAGTGTCCCCAGGTATCAAAGACTTTAATATTTTGTCACTTAGGACTATGATAAAGTGGTTCTGTGCCCTCAATTTGTGATGTTTTTGTCATTTGAAAAACTCTCTCTAAATTTTGTGACATTTCCAGTTATCCTGAAACACAAGTTAAGTCCCTACTTAAGAACATCTGCATGAGCAACAGCTACAACTCTTCACAGAGACAGCAGCAGAGAAAAAAAAATAGATAGATGGGCTCTACACTTAAGCATGCGTCTAAATGGTTTCCTGAACTGGTGTGTGCGTAGTGCAACCCCACAATTATATAAGATCTAGCTATATGTCTTCCCATAGAGACAGAGTTTGGATTATTGTTAATAGCCACAGAATTCAATTGGCTTTAGTCCTTTCAGTTTTTCAGCAAGCTGAAGAATTAGAAGGTTAACATAAATGTTTGGTACAAAACAGTACTGAGAAATTTGTGGTGAATTATTTATTTGACTAATTTAGCCTTCTTTTATGCTAATGAATTCTTTGCTTTTTTAATATATGCATTTGTTATTCAGACTTGTTTGACAAATGCTTTGTGTGAATATGTTTCAGCTGGTGGTTTGTGCACAGGCTACCAACAAAGACTTTCTCATCCCCTCACAGTTACTCATGGTTACAGCTGAGGAACCAGTTACCTGAGTCTCCTGGTGCTACTTTCATTTCTGAATGGTCATGGAGAACAGGAGAGGTGTCTGAGGACTGGAGGAGAGTCAATGTCACACCAGTCTTCAAAAATGGTAAGAAAGAGGACACAGGACATTACAGGCCAGTCAGCCTCACCTCCATTCCTGGAAAGGTGATGGAACAGCTCATTCTGGAGCTCATCTTTAAGCATGTGGAGGAAAAGAATGTCATCTGGAGTAGTCAGCATGGATTCACCAAGGAGAAATCATGCTTAACCAGTCTGATAGCCTTTGATGGTGTGACTATCTGGGTAGATAAGCAGAGAGCCATGGATGTTGTCTACCTTGACTTCAGCAAGGCTTTTGACACTGTCTCCCATAACATCCTCATAGGTAAGTGCAGGACTATGGTTTAGATGAGTGGACAGTGAGGTGGATTGAGAATTGGCTGAATGATAGAGCTCAGAGGGTTGTGATCAGTGGTACAGTCTAGTTGGAGGCCTGTAGCCAGTGGTGTTCCTCGAGTGTCAGTGCTGGGTTCAGTCTTGTTCAATATATTGATCAATGAGCTGCATGAAGGGACAGCGTGTATCCTCAGCAAGTTTGGTGATGACACAAAACTGGGAGGACTGGCTGACACACCAGAGGGCTGTGTTGCCATTCAGCAAGACCTGGACAGGCTGGAGAGTTGAATGAAGGGAAATATAATGAAGTTTAACAAGGGCAAGTGTAGAGTCCTGCACCTGGGGAGGAACAATCTGATGCACCAGTACAGTTTAGGGGTTGACCTGCTGGAAAGCATCTCCACAGAGAAGGAGCTGGAAGTCCTGATGGACAACAGGTTTACCATGAGCCAGCCATGTGCTCTTGTAGCTAAGAAGACCAGTGGTATCCTGGGGTGCAGCAAAAAGAACGTGCCCAGGAGTTCAAGGTTCTGATCACTCTCTACTCTGCCATAGTGAGGCCACATCTGGAATACTGTGTCCAGTTCTGGGCTCCCCAGTTCAAGAGAAACAGGTAACTACTGGAGAGAGTCCAACGGAGGGCTACAAAGATAATGAAGGGACTGAAGCATCTCTCTTAAGAGGAAAGACTGAGGGACCTGGGTCTGTTCAGCCCTAAGAAAAGACTGAGGGGGGATCTTATCACTGCTTATCAATATCTAAAGGGCGGATGTCAAGAGGAAGAGGACAGACTCTTTTCATTGGTGCTCAGTGACAAGACAAGGAGCAATGGTCAAAAACTGGAATAGGGGAAATTTCACCTAAGCATAAGGAAAAACTTCTTTATTTTGAAGGTAATGGAGCCCTGGAACAGGATGCCCAGAGATGTTGTGGTCTCTTTCTTTGGAGACTTTCAAAACCTGCCTGGACACGATCCTGTGTAACCTGCTCTAGGCATACCTGCTTTAATAGAAAGGTTGGACTAGATGATCTCCAGAGGTCTTTTCCAACCCATGCCATTCTGTGGTCCTGTGACTGTCCCCAGAGAGGGTACTCAGTGCTTTTCAAGTAGACATGTTGGAGCTTGTGCAGAGATAGAAAGGGGGCTGGGTGGTAGGCCTAAAATTTAGGGAGACATGATGCAGCTACCCTGTACCATGTTTTCTGTTCAGCCAGTGCTCAGTGCCATCTTACTTTCAGGACTGGTCAGGGTAGGCTACACCTTCATAAGTAAAACAATAATCTGAGGCTATATTCATGAGCTAATTCATCATACACTCAGCCAGTCCTAGGACAGCCTGCTGGAGATGTTTTCAAGAATTCTACCTTGGTTACAATGCTGTTGCTGCATTTCAACAAATTAAAGGATATGAGCAGAGAGATCCAGCTGCTCAAAAGCTACAAATATAAAGTAATTTAAAAGCCTTTGACGGAGTCAGAGAGGCAAGAATTTCTGATAAAGACACAGCTGCAAACAGCTTCAAGCCTTGAAATAACACAAGGAATGTGTATCAATTTCTGTCGCTGCAAACATCGACTGCTGAAACTTAATACCAACCTCCCCTTTGTGGTGATGAAGAGATGACATTTCCATTTTATTGATCTTGGCAGAGAGGCAGCACAGGCAATGTCAAAGGGAGAGAGTGGGCACCAGGGGCCCTGTACTGCGGGGCCACACGCACAGCCACGTCCTTGGCCCATCATGAGGTTTGGTCCCTGGGAGGCTGGGCCAAGACAAATCTCTTGGAGGGCTACATGTGCAGCTAAAGAAGAGAAACAAGATTACCATGGAAAACCAGATGGAACTACCTAAGATCATGGTGGCTCTTACCATGTAAGATACATTCATATTCAAACACATCTACACATTTACATTTAAAGTTTCTGGCACAGTATATCACAGCAACACACCTCAGGGAAAGCTGCAGCAGTCAAGCTCCTTTGGCCTTTATGAAAAGATGAAACATTAAAATATTTAGTTAACAAGAACTAAGTGAAGATGTTCTCAAATTCAGGGCAAAGTAAAATGATCATCAAGACCACAACACTTGATCTTCACAAGGCATGTTTAGCAGCCTCAGTTCCTCAGATGTTCTCATGTTAAGCAACAGGAAGTGCTGGGCCTGTCTCAGTGGTTAATTGCAATGTCCAGCAGTCCATACTTTATAGCACCTTTTTAATTGCATCACAGTATTTGTCATATATATGGTATCAAAGTTGCTGGCATTGTTATTTTTTATGTTCTTCCTACAAGCTGGTGATGTGTGAATAAAAGTACTTCAGTGTTTTTAATGCTGTCCAAGTCATGAAACAGAAGACAAAAATATTTTCAGCACTTAAAATGAGGAAGGATGGGGAGCTGTTCATAAACATAAATCTTTAATTTTGTTTCTGTCATACACTCCCCTTACACTTCTCAAGGCATTTTTATTCACAGGGTTAAATTGTGAAAAGTCATGTAATGAGATATTCAGAGAGTGGGAGGGGTCGATGTGGGTTTATCCTGTTTGGTTTCTGCTTCGAGACATAGGTGCATCTGTCCTGTCAGAATCCTCACTGAGCTCTAGCTGAGCCAAAGATTCAAAAGCCTTGCACAAGGTAGAGAGTAAGGATGGAAGCATAACCCATAGATAAAAATTAATCATAGGGTGTTTTTCACTGAAAAAATTTTGGCTCTATCCAAAGAAGAAAAATTTGGGTTTCCTTAAAAAAAAAAAAAAAGGAAATTCTCATTTTATGGTGAAGAAAAATGTTTATTTTAAGTTGAATGAAATGTTTTACTTGGCCTTAAATTAAATTTTTCAGATTTTTTTTCCCATTTGCCTAGGAAACAACAACAACAAAAAAGTTGCTTCAGATCAAGCAGAAAGACTGTATCACTCCAATATTTCTATGCTGCCAGACAGCTCTGAAAAGTCAGTTATGCACATAGTTTTAGATAAAAGTAGCAACTTTTGGCTTTGCTTTGCTATAGAATGAAAAATGGGAGAGACTTCATTTTCCCTGCAAGCAGGCAGGAAATAGCAATATGATTTTCCACTCCTTTAGCTGGATCTTCTAACTAAGAGTGGCTGAGAAATACCCTCGCACAAGCTGTGGCAGAAATAACATCCCACAAGACATGAAAGTGACACGCTTTGAGAAGGGGCAGCTCACATATTGGAAGGAAAAAGGCGCAAGACATGGGGAGGCAGCAACAGAAGCGGGCGAATGGATACCAAGTGGTCCAAGTACCCATAAGGAGAATGGACCCAGCAGCAGCAAAGGCAAGAGTTTGAGATGGTCAGCATATGACAAATTCCAGTATTAGCTACTTTACTGGTTCCAGCACTGTACGGTCATGATCACTTTGTTGATGTCTCCTGCAGCCACTGCAGGAGGATGAGATATCAGGCAACTCACAAGCTATGGCGCTGCAAAGATGCAAATGTACCAGGTGTCCTTATCACCATCACTTGTCTGGACACAGACCAGAGAACTCATGATACAAAATTGGATACTGGCAGCACCTTGAACCTATTCCCAGGGAAAACCTGCTCCTCTATGCAAGACATGCTATGTTAGAGTGATAGGAATGCCCTGCCTGCCATCTAACCAGATTTATAGGTTGTATCTGCTTCTGGCGACTTCTATCCAACATTTCTTGTGTCATTATATTGGCTGTGGGTAGATAATAGTAGGTTAGGGCTTTGGAAGCCAGTGTGCTAGAAGGTGGTTTAGATTCCTGAAAAACAGCTGGGGGAAGCAGGCTGATAATGAGCACATGGGAAGACAGGAATAAGGCTCTTGCCCATCCACGGAGACATCCACTTCTCTGTGACTGTGTATTCCATGCTGCTAACTAGAAACTTTCCTCTGGCTGACCAAGAACTGTGCAGTGATGGAGTGTCACTCTTTTCAGTGGACATGAACACTCGCTTGACCAGAAGTGAATTGTGGACCTGTGGGAGCCACTTGCCACCTCCTGCCAGCTGCTAAGCATGGCCTCTGAAGCCACTCTAATTCCTGGTGTACTGGCAACAGAACTAATTGCAATGCACTGTCTGTTAACTTGTCAGTGTCAAATTTCTGAGCCATAGATGTGACCTGTATTAACTTACTCCTGGGCTGGCACAGCCTCCCTTGTCTCCATGGGCTGATACAGGCAGTTGCCATAGCTTCTCCAAGATGTCCACTCTTATGTAATGTCCAAAGTAATTTCCAGTCCTTGTAGCTCCACCCCACCTTGTGTCATTAGTCCTGCCTCAGAAACACCAGACCACACTCAGGAAAACAGCCGGGTTGCACAGCTGTAGCTGTGGCCAGGATCAGCTCTTTCCATGCAACATCCCAGCACATACCTCTTCACTGTAGAAAGCTGCCCCCACCTCCTGCAATCACAAGCCATGGTGGAAATGCCCACCCAACCTCTGACACAACCTCAGTGCACCCAGCTGTCATGCAGCCAGCAGTGTCACGAATTCACCCTGTGCTAGACCCATGCCTTGGGTGGTCGGACCAAGAAGCAGGTACAGCAGGGTGCAGTACTGGATGGGCACACCAGCAGTGGGGAGCTTTTCTGCACCCAAACCCAGAGAGGTCAGACAGGCTCTCCCACAGCACACAGTAAAATACTCCCAGGATACTCCTGCTCTTGTCACCTTGTGAGCATCAGGCTATGCCCTCACTAAACCCAAATGCCTGCAGCAGCTTGAATCAAGTAGTTCAGTGTCCAGGCACGGGTTAACTCTGCAGGTAATACATACTTTTTTTGGAGGTCCTGACAGAAATTGTAAGCCTTTGCTCTGCCTCAGAGTATCTTCCCAGTGGTTTCAAGTGCTTGCTTAAAGCTCAAAGGTATCTTGGAGTTCCTTAACAGCTCTCTAGAAGCATGAAGAGAAGGACCTCCCTGCCTTGAAACCTGAGTAAAGAAGACAACACTGTTTCAGGCTGTGTTATGTTTCCTCTGGAATCCAAACACCTGAAGGGGTGATTTTTTAACCAGTAAAGACTTAATTTCTGACTTATGTTGTGTAAAGTATTCAAAACATAGAAGTCTCTCACTAATGTGCCACTACAGTGAGTATGTGGAGTACAGTATTTGCAATCATTCAGCACAGGAGGCCAGCTGAGCTGAGAAAGCCTGGGACAATTTATGAAAATACCTAAAAAGAAAAATTTATAAATTTTTTCTAGTCATGGATATAAGCAGTATATTTTTGCTGGGCATGGTCTGCAATTCCTTCTTCTCTATAGAATGAATGTGTTTCTCCAGTTAAATGTACAGCGCCAGCTGAAGTGAATGGGGTGTGTGTTTGCTTTGTTTTCCTTATTAAATATAGATTTGTGGTCAATCAGGAGTTGTAAAAGTATTACCAAGGTGGTTACAGCCAATAATATTTCCCTTTGATAATTTTATGGCCCTGTGGTCAAGACATGAGTGTCTGGAGTGTGAAAGGAAGCAGGATCCGATACTGCATGCAATTACCAACTTGCCAGTAATTAAAAAACTGAAAAGTCAACAAAAAAGTGCAGGGTATTCTCACTTTAGCTGTTGCTGCAGTAGTCACGGCCAGCCACAAAAATTTTCCTCACCACTGGCACGGTTTTCCCTCCTCTCTCTCCCTCATGCTCCCTTTCTCCTTTCTATCACTGCTTTTTTTCCCTGACATCCAAGTAGCCATGTCCAGAGATGAATATAATTTATTAATATAATTTTATCTATCCCACGTATCTGGTCAAGACAAGCAAATGCCATTTCAGGACAAAAAGATAAAGTGGTTAACAGGAGCTTTTCCTCATGCCCCTGGGAGCACCGCCTGCCTCTGTCTACCCTTCTCCTTTCTGCCAGGCTGCTCCTCATGTCCCCGCCATGCCATGGCAGTGCCAGAGCTGGTAGCCACCCACTGCCCCTTTTCAGGATGCTTTCACCAGGTCCACCCTGTCCCCACTGCATTGCCAGAGGGCTCATCTGACCCCCACTAATTTGTGACCAAGCTGGCCACACCAAGCTGACAGAGTGGAAATGGGCAGCGTTAGGGCCCTGCACTGGTAATTAAAGAGCAATAAGCAGTACCCACAGGGGAAATAACACAACGACTGCTCCTCTCCAGCTATGCTGGCAGGGAACAGGCAAAGGTCTGCAGGTGGGCTTTTTGAGCTACAGACAAGACAGAATAAAATGGGCACTATTCCTTAGGATATAGCCAAGCCAGTTATCCAAGACTGACAGCTCCCCTTCATCCCCTGACTGTAAAAACTGAGATATTGGAGCAGATCAGACGTGACAAAATGCTCAGCTGGAGAAGCACAGGGATAGTCCAGTGTTCTTTCCTTTCATCAGCTCCTGGGCCACACATATGGACCCCCCAGGTTCATGCTTGAGGTTGTTAAAAACAGTTCATTTCTCTGAAATGTGGAACTCTGAAACTTCCAGAAAGAAAAATATACATCAAAAATGACAGGTTTTTTCTCCCTGCAATGACTTGAAGATGTTGCAGCATTAGGCATAACAAGGGATGCTCTCTCATGAAACACCAGCATTATTTATTTTTTAATCCTTTTTTGCTTCCCTCTAAAGCAAGAGCAACCAGCACAGCATAAGTGTTCCCATCCTGACGAAACCATACCGATGGTGCCTCAGCTCACACACACTACAGACAGACAGACACTCACACCCTGCTAAATACCTGAACAGCACAAATATTTCCCTAGCCCTGCAAAACAATCCTTTCTGCTAGTCTGAGACTGGCCACCTCCAGCCCATGGGCTCACAGGGACAGGCTCCCCCCACTGACCCCACTCAGAGCCCTGCAGGCAGCCCCAGGGTGCTGGGAGCATTTTTACCTTCCCTTCTTTTTTTGGGGGAGGGCAGACAAAATGCTGTTCATTCCTGTAAACTCCTTCTTCCCGTTCAGCAGAAGATGGGTTACAAGTGATCATTGCTATACTGTCATTACAATTATTAGAGATTACTTATACTTATTATACCACATATAAAATGTACCAATGCGAGCATGAATACGTACTATTAAAAAGAAGCAGAAGATTTTAGTCCTTCCCGAACATTTCATGAAGTGTCTGAACACATTTTGAAATACAAAGGTACAAAGCTTTTTCTTTTTTTTTTTTCCTTTTGGGGAGGGTGAGGCCATAATTATTTTCCCCATCTTTTTTCCAGAAAGAATGTATTTAAAAAAAAAATAAAAAAGTGCCAGCGGCTTTTCCTCCCACACACTTCTTCTGTTTTTACCCCTTCAGATTTTTTTTGTGGAAATAAAATAGAATCCAATTATAAAATTGAGAGAAAATTTTTATTTGTCAATTGAAAAATGTTAACACTTGCAGAAAATTATATAGGCATTTTCTATTTCACATTTTTTATGAAAACTCAGGACATTCTGAAGAAGTTTAAATGTTATTCTGAAGTATTTCAGTTTTGTCAGCTCACTATTTTTCAACAAATATGTTTTCGTTCAAAAATTGTCAATCACCTTTTCTTCTCAGATCCTTTTGCAGCTCCCTCTCACCATCTCCTTATACCGCTATCCAGCAGCTTCTGGGCCCACATTTTTCAGGTCTAATAATTTCTTTTCCCTCCTGCACCCCACAGTGAGGGCAAGGAATAGAGTGAGACCCTCTAAACCCATCCAGCACCTTCCCATGTCACCTTTCTGGACTCTGTTTTGCAAGGGTGTTTATGGGTAGGCAAAGGTGAGCCGAGCTGAGGGACAGATTGCCTTATTCAGCAATTATGGAAACATCTCCTTTGAGGCTTTTGTTGGTTGGTATTTTTTTTCCCCCTTGGTATTGTTATTTTTTTCTGAAGCACAAATATGGATTTATCTGGATGTGAATATGTTCCACAAATTAAATGATGTCTTATTGTGGGGGTAACAGAGGGAGCATGTGCTAGGTTAGTTAATAGATCTCCCATCTGTACTGTCTATGATATGATGATAAGCATACCTAGAAATGCAGGAAACGATTCACAAAAGCAATCAGATAATGAGGAATATTATTCTCAGAAGGTCCTTCCTGTGTTTGAACAGGGGGAACAAATTAAAAGCTCAGGTTGTGTGGTAGCTCGGAAATAGTGCACATGGTGACTAAGGCTCTTATCAGAGGCAGCAGTGAAATAACATTTTCTGCTAAAGAGCTTGAAGAAATATGTTACAAAATTATTAATAATGCATTAAAATTTGCAAGAGCATGAAGGAAGAGATAGTTGAGCTGTGTACTCCCAGAGTTTGAGTGGAAAGGAAGAAGTGCTTGTAAGGCACAGACAAGGAGGTGGCTTCCAGTTACAATTGCTCACAGCATTAAAAATAGTGGTGATAATAGAGGTTTGTTATGGCTGCTGGTAGTATTGTGCTAAAAAAAAAAAAACAAAACAACTGTGCAAAGAAAACCAGGAAAATTATGTATATGCCTCCTCTTTTTGAGGAACAGACCTAGCTCCAACCTGGCTGAAGTAAGAGCAGCAGCAGTGATCAGCCACCAAGACCTGCTGCACATCGGCAGCCACCTCTGGAACTCAGCAGCAGGGAGAAGTGGTAACAACCTCAAGCAGAGTGTCCTGTCCTTCTCCCACCCTCCAAGCAGGGCTTTTGGACAGGGCCCTGTAACACTTCCCAGTGGGCAAGATGCAGTGTTTGCTTTGTAAATCAAGGGGAGCAATGTGGTGATGTGATGCAGGCTGGTGATTGAAGTGGGGATAAACACAGAGGAGATCTTAAGCCACTGTTCAAAGTCTTCTCCATGAAGGAGACAGATTGACCACTCCAAGGTGCAAGTCAGACCCCCCAGAGCAGAAATATTCAGGCTTGTGAGTACCCTCCCTTCCTTTAGAAAATATCACAGAAGTCTGGCAGGATATTGAGGTTCCTGTTCAGACCAATGTGCCAAAAGTTTGTGCATCTCTCTCCTTCTGAGCCAGTACCTTCTTCCTCCAGCATCATTTCAGTGAAGTATTTATGCTTGACACATGTGTATGCTCCAGGCCTGTGAGAAACCACCTTGAAGTCAATCAGGCAGCCAGGCAGAGCTGTATGCATAAGCACTTTATTATAACACCTATTATTATTATTAAACATATATCAGGGCTTTTGGTGTCCTTTGATTTTTTGGAAAGTGGGAAAAACAGTCTTCCCTATGCCTTTAAAAAGCTAATCTCCATTCTTTATTAATAAATATGTAAATACCACTGTTATCTTTACTGAGCATCATTCCCTCTCATTCTAAGTGCACTCTGATATTACTTGAAAAGTATGTGCTGTTTGCCAAAGATTTCTTGTTCAATGTCATAATATTTCCAACCATGAGATAATATTGAGCAGCAGAAAAAGGACAGGTGACCTGCCAGAAGATTGAAAAAACAAAAAGTGCTTTTGAATTAGACAAAAACCTTCTGCTTTCACTTCAGAAAACCCCCACACTGCTTCCCAGGCATGATCCAGATCTGTTATATACAGCAAAGTTGTTCAGTATAAATCTTTATTTTGTGTTTCAGAAGGTATGCGATAGAAAACCCATTCTAACAATAAATGCTAGTCACCTGAGGTCTATAGCTTGTTTTGCAGCTCAGAAAAAAAAAAAAAAAAAGCCTCTGTTCACCCTTGGCCAACTGAGTTACATTTTCTGCTATTATTAATGCATTGCAAGTTTTTTTTCATATCAATTTAAAATTATACAACTGGGAAATCCCAGTACAACGGCAGTCAATGCTTTGTTTCTCTGTGTGGCCCTTTGCAATTACTAGAATGTGCAAATATAATTTAGCGCAGGTAAAATTCAATCAGTCACCCCAAGCACAAAGAAATCTCCATCTCCCAGAAAAAAACCCAGAGAGTGTTTCCCTGCAAACGGCACAAGGGAGCAGTAAGAGTTTCTAAAACAAATTTATTAGAATATTTAAATTCAAGTTGTAATGGGAAATTTAGCTGAATAGGTGAGGTGGCAGCACACTGAAACCCAAGCGAAGCAGGCAGACAGCTTTCAAGGCTGTGGGCTTGCTCACATCACTGTCCTGTTTCTGCTTGCACAAGGCGATTGCAAAAACCAGACAGGCACATTGCTCAAAAAGCAGACCCTGAGGGTGCAAGGGAGGGCTGGGGCTCTGGAGGGATAGAGGCAAGGTCAGAGGTGTGGATCTCTTGTGATAGCCCCAGAGGTGGTGCAAGACATGGTTCTCAGCCACTGCCAGGCTCCACCGATGGCCATTTCCCAAGGAGGTACTGACTGCCCAACTCTGGGTGCTTGACAGGGCCTTGGGCTTGCACACCTCAGGCACAGAAGATCTTGAATATTGAGGCAAAGCATGAGGGGGAAAGGCCAGCAGCACCCAGGCTGAACCAGAGACTGCAGCTGGAGCAGCACACCACCTATGCCCACCATCACCAGCAGATGCTAAGCAGGCCTCCCTGAGTCTGCCCAAGTGTCCACAGCTGCCAAATCCCAGCACCACACCCTGCCCACCTTGAGATGGCCATGGCCAGGAGTAGGATCAGTGTAATATCTGTATGTTTTTTATAAAATTACACCATAATGAGGAGATGTAGCTTTAAGGAAAAAAAAATATATAAGGGAGAGGGAGAAAATCTGCACATTTTAAGGACCACTGGATTTACGTTTCTCAAGCATCTCCTGCATCATAGCATTTTTTTTTTCCTCAAGTAGCAAAGGCTGCCCTTCACCTCCTGCTACGTTCAGTGGGAGCTTTGTCATCACCTTCAAAGGAATCAGGATCAGGCCTACAATGTGTTAATAAGCAATAAGAATTATGGAAAGAATTACATTTAATGAACTCAGGCTGCCTGCAGTGATCACACTGTACAGCCTGTCACAGATCGCTTTGTGCTGGAAACCTACACTACAGACTGATCCATGGATGAGACAACTGCAAGACATTTCTGCTTGGAGGGAATATGGAAGGAGAAGGAAATGAGAGGTGAGTCAGCAGCTTTTAAGTGTATATGGTGATGAAAACTCCAGATACATGCAGCTCCAATTCTCTGGAGCTGAAAGTGTCTCGGACATGGTGTGGAATCAACAGCCTTTGCACTCATCATACATACCATCATCAGCACATTACCAATAAAATGTTCTGCTCTTGTACATCTAAAATCCCACTGCTCTGAAAGCACTCACCTCAACAGTAGGGAAGTACCCTTTTAACAAGTACTTTGGAAAAGACAGTAAAACAGTTTGTCATTTCCCTCTAAAATAATCATACCTGCTTATCTCCTAGAAGAATGACCAGCAGAGGAACACGTTATTCCAAAGTATCTTCAAGCATACACAAAAGGGGATAGGGGGATTGTGTCTAGGGTGACTCCCTTGTTGGCTCTTTATCCATGAGGCTCACCTTGCTGAAGACATTCAGGACATCTTTTTCTGCCATGTCCTCTTAGACCAAAAAAAGCTGTGACCACTGCAAGCAGATCTCCTGCAGTGTGTGACAGAACTTGAGGGCATCTACTAAAGCTGGAAAGGCTCAGTCAGTGCAGGAGTAAATGGGGTTTTTGCTTTTTGCGCATAGAGAAGAATGAAAAACTGCTGAGTTTCACAGAAACAAACAGCAGAGCTGAGGGATAGCCCAATTTACTCATGCCCTAACCTGTGATTGCACCCGAATACGGTCCCTTTTACCCATGGTGGGAAGAAACATTATTTCTGTGATTCTGCAATGCCATCATTGATCTATTTTCCAATCATCCATCTAGCAGGTAGCCTGCACACTGTGGCAACTGGTTTTCCTCACAGAATGGGCAGCTTTGAAAAACAGTCTTTGTTGTTCCAAACTATGTACAATGTTTTCACAACCCTTCTGATCAAAAACATGCCTACTTCTCTACCCACTCATTTTTCTGCTGCTCTGGACTTCACCTTCGGTCTCAGTCTTTGACTCCTTTTGCTTCTAGAACAGCTTGTGCCATTTCCTAGGAGTTCCTCTCTCCATCTTTCTAAATCACTCAGTCACATCCTGTTTTTATATCTTGCCCTAAACCTTTCCTTTTGACTATAACTTACAACTGACTGTATAAAACAACATCAGTATTGTAACAGCCACTTTAGAGCTGTTGTGATGGAGCTTTCTAAATATGCATGCTAAAATCTCTTATGAAATCTCAGGGTGAGGGTGAAGGTGGGAAGTGCCATGCACATCCAGGTCCTGATGATTAAATTGGTTTGTTTTTTTTTAAGTCGCAAATGGCCTAGAAATAGCAAAATGGCAAAAAAAGTGTCTGCATTTTTTGGGGGGAAGCTCCCATGTTTCTATGACCCCTGTTTACCTTATGGATTGCTTTAATTTGGGGCATGACATTTCTCCTGGCATAGGATGAGTAGTTGCACCCCCACCTCTACAGTAAAAATCAGTGTTTCCTCTGGAAGTTAAAACATCCTGAGGAAGAGAAAGGAAAACATGAGAATTTATCAGACAGAGCCTGACACATCGTAAAGATGCAGCATTGTTATCAGGTATCATTCTAACACACTCACTGCTCTACACCACTCAAAATTTTATGACCACAAAAACAACCCACACATACATGCCAAAGTGTGACTAGCTGAAGACAGCTCTCAGCATGTTAGCTTCATTTCGCTCAAGAGACAAACAAGAGATCACAAATGAAACTGCCTACACCACACTGATGTGAGCAGTAACGTAGGGTTTTGTCAGTGAGTCAATGCGGTTACCAAACCAAGCGCTTTCTTTTCGTGGCTTATAGTACCTGTAAAGCCTTCTGCCTAAAAGCCAATCAAATAAGACATGGAGTCACTTAGTTGCCACCTAGAGACACATAGAAAAAGCAGCCACTGTATGAATAGTTGATGCAAACATTTTGTTCACAGCTAATTCAGAATGAGTAACGTAGAGGCATGTGGTTGCTTCTATGCCCAGGTACAGCAAGATCTATAATGCATAAAATTGATGTTAAATGCATAAAATCTCCTGCTTGGAGCATCAAAACATAGTGATGGCCTTGAATACTGATGTTAAATCTGAAGTATATTCCACATATCAGATGGACTGCAGCTAACATTAGCAGCCTTCCACTGCAACTGTTAGGTTGCTGTAATTGGGCAGACACTGGCTGAGGATTTCTTCAGAGAATTATTTTTCAATTAAAGTTTAATTTTTAAGTAAAAGGGTTTATACCAAATGAGATTGTGTTCCCACCTCATTGCTGTAATGTTTCATGACATGAGATTTCATAGTTTATTATTTCCAGAATGGCACAGGGAAAGCAAAAGGAATAAAGGCAGGATGATGCTATCTCCAAACTCCCTTCCAGGTCCAGGATGAAACTGATATCCTGGCTGGTGTTTGCAGCCGTGTCGTAAGGCTTGTCTGACACACCACATTGACTTAACAAGGAGAAACCCATTCTGTACAATTTTCTTCCCAAGTGAAGACAAATGGGAAGAAATAACCCCATTAGATAAGCAAACCCCAATAGTCCTGTGAATTGCTGCTGTAACTCCTGCCACTCCTGCTCCCCACATGCACCTGCCTCTTGGGGAGTGCAGGTGGCCACAAGTCCACAGGTCCCTTTGGTGGAGTTCAGGCACACGCAGGAAGATGAGTCTCCCCTCTGGGTCCAGACAGACAATCCTGAGCACTGCAGGGAAAATCCATTATTGCTTCCTGGTGTTAAACAGTTAAACCGGCTGATGTGGGGATCTAGAAAATGAGGAGGATGAGATAACTACATTTGCGAGAACATTTGTTTTGAATCCAAACCATTTCCCCAAGTGTATTAATATGAATTACCAGGAGATTGTCTGAGGATTTATATATGTAGTATTCCAAGAGAAAAAAAGAACAAGGCTGAGCAGGAATAGTCAGTTTTAAATTAAGATAAATTACTTCAAGTTTCTTTTTAAAATATATGCATGTCCATTGTTTACGACTGTAGAGTTCAAACAACTGAACATGTCTGCTGAGAGGATATACGCCTCCCTTGCAAAACTCTTTGCTCTAGTTATTTGAAAGACAGTCTGATAACACTGCAAGGAATAAAAAAATGGGAGTGAAAAAAAAAAGGAAAAAGAAAAGGAAAGAAAAAGAAAAAGAAAAGAAAAG
>JANHGN010008207.1:244488-260288 GCA_024605025.1 Megaceryle maxima
GGGGCGGGGGGGAAAATTGAGAATTTTAGACATAAAGTAAAAATTAAATTTTGCCAAGATGTACCAGCATACAGTCCCTCTCCATTTACATAATCAAATAACACATAAGATTCAGCAGCATGAATACTCTACCTGCCAGTAAGCTGTTTGTTTCTTAGTGAGAAACTGAGAGAGAGAAAAAAAAATTCTTTAGGAAGTTAGCTCTTTCTCATACAGTTCATATTATATGTGGCACAGGCAGCAGATATAGAATTTGCTACAATATATTAGTTCGATAACATTGTAGAGGATTTCTCATCAAAATACAGAGATGGGGAATTATAGTTCCAAGGCCTAATTTAATAACAAAGTATGCTGTTGTTAAAACCATTTTTTGTCTGTGCTCCATAAGCAATGTGTGCATTGTATGAAGAATCTGGGGAGAAAAATTGAAGAATTATGCAGACAAATACTGGTATGTGTCCGGATCTTAGGAAAACATGTAGCTGCCTCTCAGTGTCCTTATTGCCCATAAAAGAACATTTCACATGGTCAACAGCTCAAATTTATGTGGACCCTTAGGGGTAAATTTTCAGTATAGTGAATAGGAACTCACACACGCAATCACGTTATTGTTAATGGGAGTTGTGTGGTTACTTCTTCCACTCAGTGCTAAAAATGTGCCCCCTGATGTAGAAAGCTATCTACAGACCACTTTTGCTCCCACTCTTCTTCTCCATCAGCAGTCCCAGAGGATCAATGAAAAGTGGCCCAGAAAATCCTTGCCTTGCATCTTCTCCTTTCATGATGCTGCTGACACCACCTTTGGGAGGGATGCCACACAGGCATGACAAGCATTATGCTCTTGCCCTTTCCTCACTGCTGACTGCAGGCGACCCTTCCCATGCCTCCCTCTCTCCCTGCCCAGAACTGTGCCTTCATCTTCACTGTGGTTTAAGTGCTGGAGACTTTCCAATAGGTGTAGAACAATTTTTTTCCCCTCTTTTCCCTTGAGTATAACTAACACAAGGTGAGTCTTGCCTCCACTGATTTTTCTGGTAACAGAATTTATTTCTTGGTGCCTATTTCCAGCCCTGGCCCCTGTGGTGTTTCCCTAGCAATGCTGGCTGCACTGCATCAAAATAACCATCCAGTCATGATGCCAGCATGATGAACTAAGACCAGAGCAAGAGGGCTTTGAGTTGAAATGATTATTCAAAAATAGGTAATTGGCAAAAACTTGACAATAAGTATTAGAGTCTGGAAAAGAGTACTGATTATCTTTACTGTAACTAAGCTTTAGGGTGACATCGTAAAATTTTATCAACAAGTCTGAGGGCTAGAAACTTCACTTACATGTTTCTCTCCTGATCACCTGGCTACTTGCACTAAAACCTGAATAACAATGCCAGATATTGCAAAATATAGAATGGAACTGTGAAACCAGAAGTTGCTGTGCATTTAAAAGCTACTTTGCTTTGAAAGCTTGAACATCCACAAGGGCTTTGTTGTAGGTGGTCATACACCATCCATGTAGTAATACATCCCCATGCCTAGTTATAAGGTGGGATGTGTAGGTGCCCTCTATGGCCAGGAGCATACCCACCCAGGCAAAGCCCATCTTCCTATCACACCCCAACTTGAACTATAGCTGTGAGGGCTCCAGTGATGGGTGCAGCTGAAGCCCACTTGTGCCAGGCTGATGGTTAATGTGTTTCCAACCATGAAGTCAGGTGGTGTGCTCTCATTTCTGAGGTCTATAGAGTAGAGTAATGGTTTCTTTAACCTTGGTCACAATACAACACAGCATTTTAAAACAGACAGGTTGGCAACATCTAACTGAAGTTATAACTTATTTTTATTTATCTGTAAGGAAGCGTGAAAATCAGCAGTGCAGAAGGTATTCTTCCCTCTCAGTACTGGCTGGACATCATCTGTGAATGGACCACATCCATGGAGAGAAAGTGTAACATACGTGCAGATGTGAGACCACCCCACACACAGGCTTTCTATGAAGTAATGAGATCTCACATAACAGCAAGAAGATCTTGCATGGAGGAAAATGAACAGCCAAGGAGGTAATTGATGTTCCAGATAATTTTTGTAGGGTCATCCTTGTAACTTGTGCCACAGAGACCTCCTGTATGATGGAGGAAGAGCTTCACATGCAAGCTTGCTGTCTGGTTTTTGCAGCACAGGCTAGACATCAGATACCAATTTTATTTGCCGACGCTTAATTTGTTTCTTTTTAATTAGATATGTTAGGTACTCAGAATCTCATTTGGGATTGGCTTCACAGCCCATCATATTTCTTAAAATATGATAGGACAACTGGCCATTAATTCAAAGCAGTACTAATAATGGTCGCTACAGCTACTAGGAGAAACAAATGGGAAGGCTATTTATCGAAGGATCTCTCCACTTCTAACCACCTTGATACAAATTTAGATTTAAGTCAGACAAACAAAAACCTGAATGTCTCAATAATACTTTGTTTGACTGCGTGATTCCCTTTGGCCTATATTAATGGTCAGGCACATGAATTAAAAAAAGAAAAGATATGCTTGGGGGGGGGGGGGGGAGGGGAAATTATCTAGGGATATATATATCCCTCCCATACACCTTCCAGATTACAGCAGAAAGCCACCCAGAGTCATTTCCTGATCAAGACTGAGGCACTGAGGACCCTGCAAGATGAGGTCCTCCTGGCAAGCTGACCTTGGTGAGGAACAACAGGGCTAGGTGACCATAACAGCACCTTGTACCACACAGAAACAGCAGGCTGTGGAGGATGATAATGGGGGCTGTGGGGGTCAATAGGGGAGTTTCCTGTCTCACAGCACGAGCTCTGCATATTCTTGTTCTTAGAAGTAATCTCCCCCACCTTCTCCCCTCCCTCCCTCATTTTCTTCTTCGATGTTCAGCCCTGCTCCAGTGTACTGCCTAAGTGGGAATTGCCTGCAGGTTTTGATGTAATAGCTGTGCCATATGGTCTCTTCACACAGCGGGTAGGTGGAAAAATCCAGAAGGAAAAAAAATCAACAACAACCCTGAGAAACTTTCTATAGAAGCTCATCAGAACTACAGCTGTGGCCACAAACAGAGGCAACAACTGGAATATTATGCATGATGCATAGGGCACGGCAACAGCACACAGCCTCCCCAGAAGGCAGCTGAGCTTTATATCCCATTTAACTGAGAAACCTCCCCGTGTACTGTAAAGCTCCATTAAAGCACACAAGCAGGTGTGGCAACCCTGGTGTTTTCAGTGGTAGATCATTCGGCTCCTCTTGGCTCCTCTCGCCTCCAAAGTACCCTCTGCTGGCTGCCTTTCTCCAGGTGTTTGCAGAGGAACCTAATGAGACTGATTGGGACACGCTGATCAGCTTTCATTATAAGCTGTTCTCTAGCAGTCCGATTAATCAAAATAATGGTATGTGCTGTGCATGTATTTTATGGCTGTACCCAGTTTTGCTTTCAAAACTAAAATAAGACACCTGTTTTCCCCACCCTGTCTTGCTGAGTAGTCCCTTTAAGAGCATAACCTTGTTATCAAATATATGATATACCATCAGAGCTGGGGAGCTTCATACACACATAAATATCACTCTTCCAGTTTGTGCTTTTTATACTAGCAGAAGAATCTAATGGAAATAAATTCAGTCCATGGGTCAATTACAGGCTTATTTTCATATTTATGGACTTAATACTTCCACACACAAAAAGATTCTAATGATAGCCTAAGGCACAGAGTAATCAAAACAACAGCTATTGAAAGGAAAGGAACCAAAGAAAAGTACCACTTTGAAATTCTACCCCCATCTCCTGATATTGTTATATACACTACATAAAAAATGCTCTTTCACAAATGAGTATGATTTTTACCTACTTACAGTCAGCGTAATGTTAAAAAGAAACCAAAGGCAAGAGTTGTTACTGGAACAAAAGCCACACTTTTTCCATCTCCAAACTCAAGAAATTAATGCTTTGATATGAACAATCAAATCTCCTTTCTTCTTCTTCCTCCTTGTCCCTGTGCCAGTTAGTAAAGGAGGCAGGAATTCGTGCTTCCTTCACAGACTGGGGATATCCACATGTTTTGTGGTGACTGAGGGATCGCAGCAGCATCCCCCTGTGAGAAACAGCAAGTGCCTATTCCTTGCATGTGTCTTTGGAGGCTTCACCACTGCCTTGGGGAAGGAGGAGAGGGAAAGACTAGTGTTAGCTACTTTGCAGAGCTGCCAGGATAGGCAGCAGAGACGTATGGACTTCAGAAGAGCTAAAGGAGCTGCTGCCCTGACCTGCCCTGGTGCTGGCCATGGAGGACACACAGGAGGCACCCCCTCTCCTGCTGCTGTCACTTGAGGCAGCCCCCTCCAAGATAAGTCAAAAATTTCCTCTTAAGTATCGGCAGTGCATATAGGTATTTGTTATCCCAGCTTGTTTTCATGTATATTTTATGTACCAAGCAAAGATGTGTGAGGAAAGAAGGGAGCATGTTTAAGCTTTCAATGCCAGCTGCAGCAAGATAGACTGCACAAGCTATCTCTGAGCACTTCATGCATTGCGACTTCATCGCATTGTTTCTTGAGTTAGTTTAACAGTCACTGGACTGGAGCATCTCACATTTGATTAGATAAATGATATGTTGATACTTGGAGAATTTTGTGAAGTCACAATAATCTCTACTGACCATGAATCTATTAGTTTGTCCCAGTGTTTCCTAGCCATCAAAAGGATTTTTAGGGATCTCAATTCAATGCAAAGTGCCCTAAAACTGAAGTCTTAGTTCTTGAGAAATCTGACATGAGAAATAGCAAAAGAAAATGAAATATTTTCCTCATTTGCTGATTATTTCCACAGCCTCTGAATGTCTATGAATAAACTCTGCCACACCACCTGACACAAGAAAAATAGCCATACAGGAAGCTTAATATTTGCTGTAACCTCAGTTTCCTGGAGCTGGAGCGCTCCCTTAAATAATTTACAGCTCTAACAGTGAGATAAGCCTATCTCCAGTTCTGGCTTTGTTGTGTGTCCTGGGTTATTCTAAACCACTTTCTGCAAGGGACATCCATCATTACAGACCCAGCTTTACCTTCACCCCACATAGACATCTGAGAGACAGTGACTGGAAAGAACACCAGAAGTGGAGATAGTCTGATGTCATTTTAATCATTGTAAATTATTTAAAGAAGAATACCACAGCCAGAGTCCCAGTCATTTGAAAGTGTTTGCTAAAACATCTAAGAGGTCTTGAGTGACAATCTCTAGTACACATAGACAATGAAAATAAGGTTAATTACTTTCATTTGAGAGAGAAGTACATAGGGCAGGAGAGCAGTTGTTCAGTTTTATGCCAGACTCTTGATGAAGAAGGGAATGACTCCACTCAGGAATGACTCCATCAATTTTTGCTACATTCCAGCAACATTAATAAGATCAATGGTATTAAAAGCAATAAATAAAACAGTCCACCTAGGACCCCAATTTCTCCTCACTCCACTTGTACTACCTTCAGCTGACATCAATGGTATCTAGCATCATATTTGCTGAGGTCCAGGGGGCAGAAAAGTTCCAGAAGCTGCCAAAATTGTTTTGCTGCAACTAGAAAGGAAGCAAGAAGGGAAGAATTATGAAGACAGTAACAACTGTTGTGATAGATTTGGATATGAAACTGCCCTGGCAGCTGTGACCCTCAACTAAGCTTAGTGGTGGGCAGCAGGGAGCTTCCTAACCCAGAGGGTAGGAAGGTAGAGGAGCACCACAAAGAGCATCAGGCTGACCTCTTGCCTCAGGAACTGAAATGGTTTGGACTGTGATCTTTTCGAATGCCTTCTTCAAAAGGAAATTTTAAAGACAGTGTAGTAACTGAAAAGACACTGCCAATGTCAAGAAATGCTTTCAATGCAGTATTACAAACTATTTCACCACAGATTACAGCGTGTGTCTTCTCCGCCATACAGGCATTATCTCATCTCTTTAAAAGACGGGCAGGTTCAACCACAGAGAGGTCATATCCAGCCACGTACAGAGCTAGGAGCTAGGACCCATCAAGTTGCACTACGACAATGTAAGACATGGTGTCAGTTGACTTCAGTGGGAAGCCCAACATAGGAAAAAAAAAAGGATAAACTACTGTCATTTGAGGTGTTTTCCACTTTCACACATGTGCTCAGGGAACTATATATTGGCTCCAGGTCCCTGAACCACGGGAAATGGCAGGCTTCCTGCATGGCTGCTTTGGTTGTGTTCCTCATTTCAGGCCATTGTTCCAGGCTGTATCTTTTGTTTGGGCCTTGGCAGGCAGTAAGACAGAGAATGCTAATGAATGTCTTTGCTCCGAGCACAGTATAAGAGAGGCATCTCATTTTCATTTTCTTTCCTCTGCGTCTTGAGTTTTAAACTTGAGCTATCCAATGGAAATTAAATTCCCCTTAAAATGATGGGCTCTCTCCTTTCTGCAGAAAGACATTCAGTAAGCCACTTCTCAGGCAAACCCACACGGCCTTAAATGTTAGAGAGCAATACAGACGTCCAACTTACTGCTGCAGAATGGAAACTCTTTGATATTTATTGGTAAAATAAATTAAAAAAAAGAAAATTCTCCTACATTTTAGACCTCAAGTACCTGCTGTACTTAGTGATTTGATACAGGTGATTGTGTTCCTTCAAAATTGGTAGGAGAAGCTGGCATCATCATAACAACAACTTTGGCTTCAGTTTGTTTCATCTAAATTTTTACTTCAAGAATCATGGGTGATTTCCTAAGTTCTGAAAAGGTTCTCAGTAGTGGTTGTCAGCAGCATCCTCAGCAACTCTGCTTATCCTAAATCTGCAAAGAGAGTCCCTTTTATATGTATATATACATTTCATCTGGCAATGCGCTGAAGTCAGTTTGTCCTGGATTGATCATACTTGCCTGGTGTAAGCAGAACTCCTAGTTCTCTAAAATTCTCAGGAAATGCAACCAGGAGTTTGATGCCAAATTAAATCATTGCCCCCAAATTTCTGGCCCTCTGCTGGCTGAGAGTTTCAGAAAGTGTGCTAAGAGTGGATTTGACTTTCAGCAGGCAGTGCTGAGCAGCCGCAGCCACCACCGCCTCCCCGGGAGCTCCTGCCTGTTTGACAGTTTTGAAAATCATCAAGTCATTAAGCTACTATTTAAATTAAGAGCAAGGACCTAATTTTAGCTACCTGTGTCTGAAATCTGTGTGCCCTCATTGACATCATTTCAATATTCCTCACGCTAGGGACAGAACAGTACTTCCTCAATCCTAACTCCACACATCAGCCGGTATAGTCTTGACCATCCCCTTTTGGTTCTTCAGTGAAGTTGTCCATGGTCACCCATTTGTTGAGTCTTAAAATAAGCATCTTGGTGATTTGCATTTATGTGCAGATAGTCTGTGTGTATGTGCATACCCATGTGCTTGCATGTGTGCATATCTAAATCAAAGTACCTAAAGAGCTTTACTGTGTCTTAATACATATAGTGTATTATCAGTGGAAGTTTTCACTGTGTTCATAGAAAGATGTGTGTGTATGAGAGAGAAAGAAAGAGCAAGAGAGACAGACGGAGAGAGAGAGAGAGAGTGCACCGGGAATTATCTATGCATAAAGAAATTAAAAGAGAATATTTTTCCAGAGCAATTGAAGCCCATCTCCTGAACAATGACGACAGCTCCTCATTTTCGACAACAATAGAGGGCACGTAGGAGTCAGCTCATTAGAATATCTGTGGCTCTTTTCTGTTCTCTCTGCATTAAGCCCCCATAATGTCAGTTGTCACTTATTAATGACAATTAACTAGTAATCAGCAGTGAGACTCTTCGAGGTGGTCCTTGCCTGACAGGTGAAGAAAGAGAACATTGCGTAGTGCCATGCAGTGACATGGAACCTTCAAAGGGAGCACGGCATTTCCATAAATTATTTCAGAAATAAATTTTCTTTTAGACATTCTCTTTAAAGCATTAGGATCTTTAACCCTAGAAGGACTATGCGGTTGCAGCTGTCCTCCCTCCCCCCCTCCCCTTATCGCTAGTATTGGATAAAATTGGAAGGCAGCCTGATCTGTCATGTAACCCAATTCCCGTCTGGGGCTGGAATAGCTACCAACCCACTCTGATGAAACTATAAATACCTTCCCTTGATACTCAACATTAAGTGCTCACTTAAAATGATGCCCAGATATCAATAGTGAAGTTGCCAACTGAGAACAGCAAGGTGTATGACCAGTAGAGACTGCAACACATCTATTATAATGCCTTTAAAAATTAAATGACTCGCAAGCACTCAATTTATGTACATGCATAGCTTATGAAATTGCATCCCCTTCTCCCCTGTTTTGGATGGCTTTTAAACCTACTTGTTATGACTTGTCTTAAATGAGATAGCAACTACTGTTACTGTGTTTTCACAGCATCCAACATATTCAGAGCCCTGGACTGCGATTGCTATTGCAACACAAATTTGATGTAGTTATTGCTCTTAGAAAGAGTAAAGTGGGTAAAAAACCCAACCAAGCAACAAATAACCACTAAGTTTCCCCCATGCAAAACTTTTCTCTTTGCTTCTACAACATCAGGTAAAGAGCACTCACTATCACATTTCATTCAGACTCCTTTCTCAGGCTTCCCTCCTTATCTCTTCTCCTTCTCCCTGACCCTCCAACTTTTGAAGAGGCAATCCTGTGAGGTCTTCACATCATTGACTGCTTCATCTGTCCACTACAAAACCTTGTTTACTTCCTGACACAAATTCAGCCTCATTCCACATTTTTTGCAAGAGGTCAAAGAGGTTCCCAAGCACCAGTCCAGCATATCTCCCAGCACAGAGCCCCCTTGAGCTAGATGGTCCCCTTTTGTTTTCTAACAGGCAAACAGGCCTTTCAGCCTTTCCCTTTTCACCCCCTCAGTCCTAGCTTTCAAAATCCCCGCCATCTGCTCTTGTTATTAGCAATTTTTCTCCTATCATTTCTTTTCCCCGCCTTTTCCTTCTCCTCACAGTGCATCTCCAAGCTCCATTTCTTTTTTGTTCTGCTTTTACTCTTCTGATGACTGGTGATCATTAGACTCTGTTCTTCGTTGTTCCTCGGTCCTTTTTCTTCTTTGTACTTTTCCCAGTTGTCAAAGCACACTTAAAAAATGTGAAATGTGACACTCACCAACCCCCAAAACTTGGGCGGAGGATCCCCGTGCAATGTTCAGTCTAGACCTGCTGCCTTTTTTAGAGCAAAGCTATCTAATTTTTCACATTATCCCACCACAGAAAAGTAGTGATGAGAAACAGTAGAGTGAATGTTAAATGCTGAGAACTTTAGCAAGATAGCACTTTAGAAGCAGCTGAGAATACAACTCTCCCTTGAACACAAAGACACACATGACTGCAAAAAGAAATGTGCTACACAGTGCATCCTTGAACCACATTTTATCATCATGCTACACACTTGGATACTACTATATATAATTATTAATACAGCATGCCCATTGCAAACATGCTGAGTGTGTTTGACCTTGGACTGCCAAGTAATATACCAATTGTGGGCAGTGTCTGGGGCTGCAGTGTTTTTAGAGACAGCATTTGCACATTAATAAACTTAAAGCTTGTTTACTGGGAGAATTTTCCAGTTAAACCATTATAGTTAAACTGGTAGTATTAGGCAGTTTCTCTACCACAGCAGCCCTGGGCAGTTTTTCTTATTACAGAGTAAAAGTGGCTTTTTCCAGTTTGGCTTAAATTGCTTCCAAAGTACTTTAGTCTAAATTGAAAAAAAGAGTCCAGAATGAAAATGCCTAGGGAGTGACTTATACCAATGAGAAAAGCCATTAATGAATCTCACATCCTACCTCCAACGGGTCCAGCTTTCCCTTGGAACATGGGATGAACAGAGGTGATCTACGACACAAGTTTTTATCTTTATAAGTACTAATCAATGAGCTCTCAAAGACCCTGAAGCCAAAGGGCATTGTTTCTAAGAGCTGATTCTTGTACTGCCAGGCATAGTGGGTTCAGCTGAAGCAGAGGTTGTCTGAAAATGTAAACATTTATACCTCTTTATCAAGATCAAAATCCCACTATCCTGTTCCTCTCCCTCCCTGTCCACTGTCAAACTCCTTGCGGAATAATGGTGACTTGCAAAGCCACTCTGCCAGTTCTCCTTGCTATTCTGGAGACTGGGGGAGAGCGGAGAGAAGAGGATGTTCTTGACACTGAGCCTGTAGCAGTGCTTCCATGACAACAAATAAGATGTTACATGTAGGAACTGTGCAGCAATAAACTAAGCCTAACCAGGACTTAAAGGAGGTTAGTTTGTACAGAACACTGCTACTCAGAAATGCTTAGGTTAATCCATAATTTATTTGCATGTTCCAATAAACTGTGCATTACCGGGGATAAAGAGGAAGGTGAGAATGGCAGAAATCTTGTTTTTCCCTAGCTGGGTTTCGCTTCCTGAGGCAGTCTTCAGGATTCTCCAGCAGTGGTCTCCACTAGTTGCAGAATGGTGGCAAATGGCATGTGACCCAATCTGTTTGTCCACATCTGAAGACAATGCCCATTTCCAAGACACAGCGATGTATCCTGCCATTCAAAAATACAAAAACCTCATGATTTCAAGCAATTCAGTAGGCCTGATATTTGACCTCAGCACTACACAGTCTTGTGTACCCAAAATCCTCTGAAAGGAATGCCAAGGGGTGGAGGGATTCTGAGAGTGGTGATACACCGTGTGATATAATGAAACTGCAGCACCAGCTGGCAGGTTAATGCATTTCACCAAACTGATTTCACAATGACCAGTGCACTAGAGAACTTACTTGAAAGAAATTGCTTGCTCTTAGTTCTTGAATCTTCCATCCCAGGTTATACTGGACTGAACTCAGCTACTGATTCTGATTATAAGCTGTCTGGGGAGTAAGGAATTGTGCCTGAGAGCATGCTGTATTGGCTAGACCTCTACCTCTGGTCAGGAGCTTTGGGCACTATTTCTGACCACACCATTTTTAGCATGATGCTTTCTGGATTCCACCATCATGTGTGTCATCTTTTGGGTGGGAGCTATGGTTACCACTCCATTTGTGTCTGCAGACAATCTCTAATACAAACTTCAGTCAGTACACACTCTAAGGAGAAGGCTTTGGACAAATTGTCGTGTATACCGAGAGAAGAATTCCACCTGCCTGACCCCAAATGTTGGCCTATATTTGCCTAATGTGTCCCATCAGCCCTTAAGATTGCATAATGTATGCTGCTCTGAGCAAATCAATCAGCTCTGGACTCCTACAAGAGCAGATGGGTTGCAGACAACCAGACTCCAACCCTCCTTCCTCAAGTGACCACGTGGCATTTAGCCGCAGGTGTCCTACATCTGACAAGCCTGGTCAGGAACCTGTCAGGCTTTAAGCTGCATCTTCAGATAATGCTGACACAACCACTCTGGACAGAAGTACACTACACTGTCACTATATTAAATTTGTTCAGAATTCTGCTGTACTGATTGTCAATCCATTGTGCCCTGAACAATTTAGAGAAATGCTTCTTTAAACAGAATGAATTAACAGTTAATTGTCCCCCTTATTTTTCACACCTAGAAGTTTATCCAGAAGTAAAAACCATAAAAATCCTGGCCATAGCTAACTGAATTTACATTTCATATTTTTTTTTTAAAGGGGAAAAAAAAAAAAAAAGGTAACAACTATGGTTGCCAGTATAAAAATTTAATAGACATATTTTGACCATACTGACACTGATTCTGCAGGCTACTAGACAGGACTGAAGAGTGTAAAAGAAGTGACCTTCACAACAGAGTAACTGGAACTTCTTGTCCTCAGTGGGAAAGTCTACAGCTTTCATAATCATCACCATTCTAGTATTGGTTGTCCGAAAATAAACAGGTCTGTTAGCCATGTATCATAGACATGTATCAGTGTTTGCAGATAAACTATTCTAAAACCAGTTTTACTCTGTCACTAGTGAAACAAACAAAGCTAATGAAGATGCTGAATAAAGAAGCACGTTTCATAAATGACACTAACCTCAGGAAATCTGCATCATCTAAACACTTGTAAAATGTTATTCTTTTTTACAACACACAGTTTTGGGATACTGATATTTTCACTTAGCTAAAATATCACCTTCAACTTAGAATAGCTTCTTGCATCCCAAAATGTGGTCATTCCACCTACCTGTAGGATGAAAGCAACTATACAGTGATGAAGAGGAACCACGCAAAGTCACATGAAACATTATGAGAAGAAACTCGATCAGAACAGCAGGGAAAACAAAAATTTTGGAAGAATAATATTATCTAGAGTAGTATCTGGACAGTAAATTGGGGTTAGCATTCTATTCTCAAAAATGGACAGAAAAGAACCCTGTTTTTTTAAATTTCAGTGAACAGATGGTGAAATCCCACTTCCTGCTACTTTCATGCTGGGAGAGTAACTCAATACTGCATCAACCACGAGACCGACACCTACAGAGCTGTGAGAACACTCCACATGGAAATGGTCCCCTCCCTGGAGGTCTCCTAACCAGGACCCCTGCCATATTATTTAACACATACACACTCAAATTTGAGATTGCTTTGGAAATTGCAGGCAGAAGCTGACACATTGTGCCTCGATTAGTCTAACGCAAGATAATGTCTATATTTTTACGTCTTTATACTTAATTGCAATTGCATTTTATCTGTCTCCATGGCAAGAACAGATTATGTTTGATGTCATTATTACCAACTTAACTTCCCAGAGAAAGCTGTGACAAAGTTATGATGCAGAAGACATTAGTGAATATCCCACCAAATGTTATTAAAAAAGAAAAAAAACACCCAGGTAATTTCATTCAGGACTAATGACATCAGTACAGAGATCTCTCAAACTTGCAGTGGTTTGCATCAGATTCAGAACAGCAATACAGAAAAGGGCACAGAAGCAGAAATCAAACCTGTGAAATAGACACACCAAGAACTTCTCCTCTGAGAACAGATATAGGAAAACATGCAAACACCATCCATGTAATGCTGAAAAAATGTAGCTTTGTACATCTCTGAAAAGAATCAGACACAATGGCTTTTGAATACATGACAAAACAGATATACAGGCTTACAGTGACTACTATAGGTTTTAAGGCTCTTACATCTCTTTCTCGAAAACCCTGAAAAGGTCCTGAAAGGCCCTATGGTCTCTTCCATGTAGTGGCTTTAGTATTTGCTAATAGAATAGCACGAATTTACCTTTGTTAAAATCTCATTGAAATAAAGAAGAAATAAACCTGAAAATTAATTTTGAGGAAAATAAATTTTAAATTGTGCCACTTGTTTTTTGTTTGTTTGGTTGGTTGGTTTTGGTTTTTTTTAAAGGAAGATTTTTGAAAGTACTATATTCAGAGTGGCAAGAATACAAAGGTAAAAAGATCATACTGGCACTGTGCTTCATTTTGTTAAGCAAGTGAAACATTAGAGCCCTCAAATTTTCATCTACTTCGTATTTCAGTCTTAGAAAGTGTTATATCAGCATAGTCACCAGGTAAAGCTGCTAGTTTATTCTAAATGGACTTTCTTCAGACACTGGCACAGATGATGAGTGATTGTCCAATTCTGAAGCTATCAGAACTGAACGGTTTTAGCAATGTCATAAACACCTCTCGAGGGAGTCACCTGGTGTTGAGAACTCACTTTACATGCCGTGTTTCAAAATGAGTTTTAATGGATTTACATTAGATTCAAAGCCACTTTAGAGCTATTATTTCTCCCTTTCAACCTTTTCACCTACCACTGCAATGCAATACAGCACATTCTATAACCCCATGTTTGCAGGCCCCTGGTAAAGTAAACAAAACTTCAAAGGGTTATTATTTAAAGACTCTGTATTACACTCATAGGCCTGACTGTTACTCTTCCTCACCACCCCTTGGGCCCAAAGTACATAATCATCCAGTAATTGAACTGCAATGTCTAGATCCCCTGAAGGACATAGGTAGTTAGCAGTGAGGGAAGTAAGGGACATTTAAAAAAAAAAAAAACAACAAAACCAAACCTCCTGGCACTTTGCTACACTGCTTGGAAATACTATGTAAATGTAACTGACCTGGACCTGCCAGGCTCTGGCAGAAAACAGAACAATGCATGGATATTTCTGGTGTTGCAGCTGAAGGAAAGATTAAATGTTGAACTGGGCTGTATTTGGAAGCAAAGGTCTTACATTCAAATTACTTTCAGAAGAATTGAGAACAAGGAGCAGAAATATACATATGTACACAGAAGTATATATAACACAATAGTATCACTAATACCTTGTGAAAGCAAACCCCTCTAGGTCCTCATATTTAATAGCCCCTCCAAAAAGTGTAATGGATAGCAGATCCCAGGCTTTCATACACTGTAACTGTCAAAGCACTCAGGAGATAGAGCAGTGAAGGCTCTGACAGCTCTCTTTTACATTCTAAATGACATCTGCATTCAACAGAACAGAAATAAAGATTAAGGGAAACACCTGATATGATAGCACTCAGCTTACCTCAAAATGCAATATTTAAAAAGTACAGAGAAACACAGGTCTGCTGCCTTGTACTGTAAGTAAAAACTGGTGTCAAACCCTCAGAGGTCTTCACCACCGCCAGACAGGCAAGTACTGCAGCATCCAGCAGACCACGGGGGCAGAAGCCACGGCTTCTGACTAGGCAACTGTTGAAATCAAAAGGTGTTTTGCCTGAGAAGGGAGGGAGGAGACAGTCTTTGAATGCACACAGAAAACTACTACAAGCACAGTCACACAGCACAGGAAAATGAACTTGGCCAAAACCTTTGCAGCTCTTTCCTGCACTTCAGTGATGAGCAGTACGCCCATCACTAATTGATGGTGCCCCACTGATTCTGTACCTTTCACAGTACGTACCCACTGCAAATCTCTTGCAATAGGTTATTAGTATTACAGCTTCGAATGAAACACGTCAGCATACAGATCACGGGAGATGATTTCAAATAGATTTTTGCTGGTTGATTATATAAACGATGCCTCTTATTGCTGGAATAACACCTCAAAGGCAATATAATGACGACATGACAATGTATGTAAATCAAGAACTGCATGTGGGTTTATTTTACACTTGAGAAAACAGTGGATTTAATTGTGTGAACCAAAATGTACTGTACAATATTAATGATAAAACATCAAAATGTATAATTCATAGTGCATTGCTTGCTTTATTTTTATTTATTTATTTTTTTTGTCAGATAGTTCCTTTAAGTACATGCATCTGGAAAGATGCAGGTGCCAGTAAAATTCCTCTATTTATATCAAGCTGCAGGAACTAAATTTTATTCAAAAAGTGTGGTTTTACATTATATACACAGAAATTGAATATAAAATGACAATATAAAAAGTTAAAAGAGAAAGCATACAGCCAGAAGGTACAAAGAAAGTTGAACAGTTTAAAATGGTACGATATGTAACATGTATTTTTTTAAGCTGATGCTGGCAATTTACAAGGAACAGAATCCAACATTTGCCCCATTTTATTTTGTTTTCATTTACCAATGCAGCACACTATAGAAAGGTCAGCTTGTACCAAAGCTTAACATTTGTAAATAACTATAAACTGCAGTATTTTACAGAAAAGAAAAAAAAAAAAAAAAGAAAGAAAAGAGCATTTTTACACTTGTTTTAAATAACAGCTTGCATACTTTTTTTTTTTAACTTTTTTTTTTTTTTTTTTTTTTTTTTTTTTTTTTTCAAAATTTTTAATTTTTCGCTTTCCATGGGGTTTGGGCTGTGGGGATTTTTTTTTTTTTTTTTTTTTTTTTTTTTTTTTTTTTTTTTTTT
>JANHGN010008207.1:260665-270665 GCA_024605025.1 Megaceryle maxima
TACTACACAGCCCTCCTTCTTCCAAGGACTGCATGCACAATTTCTTCACTAACCAGTTCTGCATTAAAAAAAAAAAAAAAAAAAAGCTCATTAATTTAAAAAAAAAGTAAGTTTTGTTTTTGACACAGCTTTTATTTGAATGAAATGCCTTTATGTCTTCCATTTTGTTTTGTTTTTCCTTATTTACTTATTCAGTCACTGGGAAAGGCACAGAAATGCTATTACAGTTCTCAGAGGGTTAAAACTTGACACTACCAGGTTCTGTGACCTTTATTGTCATGGCAACTTTGTAATTTTAGGATGTCTCTTTATCATTGTTCTTTGTGTCTTTCTTTACGGCTAAATTAATGTCTCTCAATAGTGTCTCCCACTATATTCTACAAAAGATAGCTTAACATCAAGGACAGATGTTGAAAACAAAGGTCAGACTTTGACTCACAAAAAATAAAAACAGAAACAAAAAATAACCATGCACAGATCAGACAAAGAGCATATAAATATAACTACAAAATAAGTGTAAGAAAAACCAAGGTCCAGATAGGCAGTTCAGCAACAAAAGTAAGACTGATTTCAGAGGCTCAGGTCAGGCCTAGTGCAGTACTATGAAGAAGTTTAGTGCAATGTTCCTGTGGTCACTTGCATACCTGGCTGCTTACCTGGACGCTATTGTTTTTCTAACTCAGTTACATAGATCAGATGGTCCTCTGGGGACTTGCCATGTGTTTTACTAAGGTGCAGTTTGACTGCATGCTTGCTTGCAAAAGTTCGGTTACAGAGCTTACACTGGAATGTGGAGCCTAAGTCCTCCTCAGCAATTCCAAGTGAGCCCAAAGTCTTGTTGGCGAGGACTTTTGAAACATTCTGCTGTTCTTGAATCTGATTAAGTGGCAACTTTGACAGATCCTTCAAACTAAACCCTAGATGTGTCTCTAAGTGACTTATGTATGTAGAAGCAGTCCTGAACTGAGAGGCACAATCATTGCAAAAGAAAACAGGATGTCCTGTGTCCAAGTTCTTTAAAAATTTAGTTCCACCTGTCCTCCTTAACTGATACTTCACATTGGCCAGCCAGTGGCTAATTGTGGTCATGGAAAGACCAGTAAACTTAGAGATGTGTACCCGCTCTTGTGGACCTAGGTCCGACATAATGTATTTGCCTTCTGGAGTCTCCCTCAAGCTGGAAGCAAACTGGGCTTGAAGAATCAGAAGATGCTGAGGGTTCCAGTTGGACTGTCTGCCCTTCCTCTTATGTACTGGTGACAGTTCATCCAGAGCTTCCTCAAAACTGCTCCCGTCAGCATCAGACTTCTCTGACACGGTAGACGGAGTAGAAGACTTGGGTGTCAAACGCCCTGTGAGGTTCTTCACCATATCGGAAATATCCAGCAGGGCGCTCTCCCTTAGTGGCGACGAGGCAGAGTCAGCCACACTGGAAACAAGAGGCTTATTTTTGGACTTGGTTAAATCAATAGGTTGATCACTGTTCTCATAGTAATACCGGTCAATAGCATCAGCCTGCTTGACCGGAGTGGTTGGGTAAATGGGTTTGTCCAACATGCTGTTGCTAATTTTGTACAGCATGGCCAAAGGGTCCAGAGAGGGGCTTACAGGCTTAGAAATTTTGCCTAAGTGGGTGTTCATGATGGACTGTAAAGCACTCAATGGATTAATAAAGGATGGCTCAGGTGAATGATCTGTGATGATTCCTAAATTGTTACAGCCATTTGCAACCTTTGTTTTAAGTGGCTCTGTACCATTTGGTGTGTGTGCTTCTGCTGGACTATCCTTTTTGACCTTCTGAACTTCTGTCTCAGAGCTCTTCTTCTGCTGCTGTTTGTTATTTTCTTCCACTTTTGGGAAGTCCTTGTTTTCTTTAGCAGCAGGTGACATGGGTTTGGCTGGAGAACTCTTCTCTTTCTCCAAAGGCTTTTCTTCCTTCTTCACGTTGATTTTACCTGTAACTTTCTCCACTAGTTCTTCCATAGCAGACACATTGCTTTTATGAGGTGGGGGTGTGAGACTGCCTGGGGAATGGATGAGCGCATTGTGTTCTGACGACAGCGATTTCACACTGCTCGCGTAAGATGGCTGCATTTGAACACTCTGCACCGCAGGCTGAAGGGGTTTGACTGTTCCTGGGAGCTGGTAAGCTGCGTGAATACTGGGATATCCTCCCCAGGAAGGGGCTCCATTCTGAGCTTTGCTGATAGCTGTTGTCACTGTGTTCTCCAGGGATTTCAATATGTCTATTCCACCTTTAGGACTATCATCTAGGTCCTCCTCTCTAAGGTACTGATACAAAGTTGTTGGCTCAAATTTCTCTGTAGAGTCCTCATTCTCTTCTTTAATCTTTTTCTCTGTTTCACTGACCACCACCTTTTCCTTCTCTAGGTCTTTCTTTTCCTCCAGGTTTGTGGAGCCCACTGGGGAATCGGGCTGCTTTTTAATGTTGGAGGCTGGTAGTCTTGTGTGAGTGGTGGGTGGAAGAGGTATAGACTGTATCTTCTCCTCCACCACAGGGTCCAATACTAGCTGTTTGCCTTTTTTGGAAGCAGAATTGGTCACCTTCAAGAAATGACCAGTGACCATCATGTGAGCAGTGAGCTGCTGCAAAGTGTCATGGGAACTGCCACATTCCATGCATTTCAGTATCTGGGCTTTGCGTGCCTCAAACTGCCAAGTGTAGCTAGCACCATTTTGATAGCCATAGCGGTTGTTTGGAGTCACATAGGGGTTGGCAGTTTTCTGATCCTTTGCAGACTCACCCAGTGAAGCTTCTGCAGTGATCCCTGTTGGCTCAGGTGAACAGGGTGAAGCTAAGTCCTGAAGTGCTCGCTTTTTGGTAGAAGGTACCAATTTAGTGATGGCTGGTACTGGCTCCTTCAGAGGCACTTTCTGGTAATGCTTTGTTTTTATCATATGGACGCTGAGGTCTTGCAACGACTCAAACGAATGCCCACAGTACATGCACTTCAGCACCTTTTGGGCATCCTCTTTGCCTTCCATTTCCATAAGTGATCTTTTTCTAGGCTTTGACCACCGCTTGGTCTTATCAGCTTCTTTATCTCTGTTGTCATCACGGTAATGTCCAGTTTCATTCATGTGCACTGTTAGCTCCACCAGTGTGTCATAGGCTGCACTGCAGTCTTTGCATCGGAACTTGCTAGCACCGGTGAACACAGACCCATAAAGTTTATTGTTCTGCCGGTAAAGCTGCACTGTGCTGAAAAGACTAGGCTCTGGGAGAAGTCCGTATGAGGAGGTCTGCTGCAAGGTTTTAGCTAATGCAGCTTGGTGCCAGTCATAACCTGAGCCACCACTGTTGCTATTACTGTTACTAGTACCACTCGTAGTTGTACTGGTACTAGTGTTGGTACTGGTAGTACTAGTACTCTGGGGATTGGCATTGGTGTCAGTACTGGTGGTGTTTTCATTCTGGCTGATTCCATTGTTGCTGGTGGTTGGATTGGATTTCTTTAAGTCCAAAGCTAAACTGGACCAGCAAGTCTCTGAAAGCAAATTTGCATACACAGCTTTTATTTGTGCCAAGCTGTCCTGTGGATAGGAAACATTGTCTGTGCACTGAGGATCCTCTTTCTCTTCTTTAGAGGAAGTGCTTTTGAAATGGGCCAGCTGATCACTGTTTTCACTAAACGGTGAACCATAGCCTGCATCCTGATTAGTTGCAGTGCTGACTGGGGAGTTCTGGTAGCTTTGAGCCTCTTTGATCTCCGCTTCTTCATTGCACAAATACTCATTCTCCTGGATGTCCAGAGACAGCCCATCATCTTCCACACTCTCTTCATCTATTTCTGCTGCTTTCAATTCCTCCTCGGGAACATATGCTAAAATACAGGAGGGGAGATGGGGGAAAAACAAGACAACGTTATCGAACATGCACATTTTACATCGTTGCTGTCTTCTGTACTAAAAGCAGTAACCATAAAGACAAATTTTGAAGATACCTCCAGAAACTGAACTCACCATCACTCACACACTCCACCTATAAATCCACATATTCCATCCTGGTTACAGTTTGATATCAGTGCTCCCTAAGAACAAACTTTGACTTCAGCAGTAAAATATGTGCCAGGGCCACAGTAGATACCATAATATCAAAGCCAAAATCAAACAAAGAGGCTACTAACCCAGTTTTTATCAACTTAAAAAATAGCCTGGCACTAAGCTATATTTACTGCACTAAGTATGTACAGCACATTGAAGCTGACCTGCACCCTTCAGACCTAGTCACTTAGAACCACTGGCTTGACCAACTCCATCTCATCAGTGCTGTCTTTTCTGGAAAAAAAATGGCTTTAGCTACAGCTTCAAGGGCCATTTCTGTGTCAATGACACCTGACTTTAATGGAGCTATACAGGGCAAGTGTGTCAGGTCAGCTGTTTCAGTGTGTCCTGGTGGCTGGCTGTACTGAGTCTACCTGGGAGCAGAACAGTTTTCATTTTTACAAGGTGAAAGGAGAAGCAAGACTATGTTTTCTGAAATGGCTAGGAGGCACTTTGCCTCCTGTTAGGATCTGATGTGGGTCTGGCATTTACCATCTTGAAAACAGCAGAAATTAAAAGTAAATATCCAACATCAATTTTTAAAAGCAAGAAACAAAAAAAATAGAGACCTCAAACCCAGCTTGATTATTGGTTTATGAAAAACATAAAACTTTGCAATTGTGTTACTACCTGGTGAAACTATATCATCTTACCAAACTATGTGTTTATCTGTATCAAACTATTTTTTAAACTAGCAAATGTGATATTCATGAGCAGATGGCCATTACATCAAAACACATTTACTCCAAGGGCCCAATTCACAGAAGTGGCTTACATGTACCTAAGTGATAAATGTACACTTTCATTGCAAAGCAGAAAACATACTTGTACACATTTGCCTCCAATTTTGCAAAAGAAGCTTAAAAAAAAAAAATCACTATGATAACGGAATGTAGATCATTTATATGCACATCAAGGTAGAAAACATGGATTGCAAACAATTTTCAGTAATCAAATAAAAAAATGCCTCCTTGTCAGGTGAACTCTGCAGCAAATGAAGCTGAAATGTGGCCTATGTCCTTTGATGGTACAATACTGAGAGAGAGCCAGAAAAAGAGGCACTTCTGCTCCTATGTGATATGAAGAAAATACATATTATCATGTTAACAAAGCTGAGGTCTTCTTCAATTGTGGGCAGCATAAGTACAAGTTGAGCTTTTTTTTGTACACAGTTGCTAATATATTCTGAAGTTTCTTTTCTGAAAAATAAAAAGAATCTTCTCTTAGTGTAATACAAACTTTTTTTTTTTTTTTAAGCAACAATATTATGGCCAGTACTGCATTCTGTATTCACCTTTGCAATTAAATCTTAATGCAGCCCCTCACAACTTCAATCTCATCTTTTAAGATAAAGCAGGAAAGTATACCATCCACTGCTGCAGTAGTGTTGAACCTCAAGATGCCCATTGCATCTTTCATCTGTCCTCTAAGTGTCAATTTTTTTCAGAAGATAATTTGATCTCTTTTTTTTTTTTTTTTTAATTGTTAAGCAGGCCCTAATTCCTTACAGATGCATCAGCCTCAGGTGTTTTCTAATGTGTTTAAAGGCACTGGTGAGTACCAAACACAACAGAAGTCACTACAGAAATTATGCTGGAGCTAAAGGCCACAAAGATGCTAGAAAAGCATTAGCAGACCAGGAAAAAAAAAATCATATAGTCCATAAAATCAAGAATTAAAAAACCTGGAAACAGTACAGAACTAAGAAGTCAGTCAGCTTGCCAGTCTTGCAGTAATGGCACAGCTGAAACCCTCTGCAGGTGTTCGAGCAGGGTAGTAACGCTGCAGTTCTGAGCTCCAGGTAAACAAGTAGAATTCACTACTACACAGCTATGGTCTAATATCTCTTTGCTCTCTCATTAGACATGCTTGTTTTCAGTCATTTCTACCATCAAAAACCAATATGTTTCAGAAAAGTAAAGAATGGTCATAGAATAATATGTTTTCTCATTATGAAATGACTTTTAAATAAATAAAATAAAAATAATTTTTAAAATAATTAAAACAAACAAATAAAACAACAACAACAAAAAGCACCAAAAAAAACCCCCAAGCAAACAAACAAACAAACAAACAACAATGATGAGGCCTAAAATGCATTAAAATGGACAGTTACCATCTGGCATTTTTATTTACCAAAAAACCATCAAAACTTAGTAATGATCAGCAGACAGTCACCATGTAGAAGCTGAAAATTGAGGGGGCCCACATTCTGCACTTTTATGAACAGATATTTTCTTACTAACTTCAGCGGAACTATGCCAATTTTTTTTTTAATTTTCACATCCCAATATTTTTAATAAATAGATGTAAGAAACTGGTGTAAGATGCTGAATGTTGCTATAGTCAATACAGCTTTTGTAAGAATCCACGTGAACTATCTGCTAACATCACTTAATTCTAAATTGCATAAATATATATTTTTTAAAATTGCTATATATAACCATCTAAATATCTACTTAAGCAGAAACTCTAATTGATCCATTGCCCTATCTGTTCTTTTTCCTTATCTATTCATGACAGCATGTTTTCTCTGATTCTCATACTTTTGAATTTTACCACGAAAATAAGAGGAGTTAAACCACACAAGAAATGTTAAAGCTACATGAAAGGTCACTGGTAAATCATCAAAGCAAAGAAATTGAGTGTTAGGGTAAAATATCCATCTTTTGCTTACTTTCCTAGTCTTAGGTTCTGCTGAGACTACTGCACAATTGAGTTCGCTCCCTTACCAATATATACTGCAATATGGGAGTTAAGAATGTACAAGTGGCCAGGATGTTGATTCCCTATGGTTTCAGAATTTAAGCCAGATTCTTATAAAACCTGAATTTACATCATGTGCACACCCACATGTCTGTACAGTTGTTATCTGAAATAACACAAAAGAAATAATGCTTCTTAACCAAGAGAGAGTAATTTACACAAAATGTTTAGTTTCTACCACTGAAACCAAAAAGATTTTATTTAACTCCTTTAGTTACCATAGGATACACAAAATACCTTTTCATTCAAGACTACTAATGCTTGTAAGATGAATAGCAGCACACTCAACATATGGTATTTTGCAAGGTCAGTGAAATTCTCTAACTGAAAAGGTTTCTGTTAGAGCTAATTCAGAAGCATACAAAATGAAGAATGATAATTTCTAAAAACATGTATGTTTTACTAAAATTCTCACAGAAATTTGACAAATAAGTAAGCTTCAGAATTTTAAACACAGAAGAAATACTATAATTACTTGCTGAGACAAGTAATACTATTCCACGTCAAATAAACGTGTGAGATGTTCAGATTCTCCCCCTAAACTGTAAAAGGTAGATCAACAGACAGAGATTTCAGACAGTGTATCTTTCTGTGACTGATAAACTCTCAGCAATCTTCTCCAGATATTCCTGCATCTGCAAAGACACTGCTGATTTACACGTGTTCTGAAACCACACAAAAGTACCAAAAAGCAGATAGAAGCAGTGATGCTCCTCAAAAAAACCCCTATGTCCAAAGCAGAAGAAATTAAAGAATGTCATGTCACCTTCTCTTTTCCTTCTCATTTGTGCACACACAGACTCAGGCAAATGCACAGTAGAAAAAGGGGAAAAGGCTTCAAATTCCAGATATATAAAAATTAGGGGGAGCAGTTTGTATTTCTTCTCTTCGTATTAAGTCTTGCTAATATTTTTTTTTCCTACAAAATGTGCCTTCTGGATGCCAATGCTTCCCCATAGATACACTGTCATCTTTCAGCAGTGTTAAAACCTGTGCATTCTAATCTAAGTGGACATGAGACGCTATATATTGTACATGTGAGTAGCACAGCACATTTTGTTTGCTTCACTGAGAATATTTACACTATAAATACACATCCATTGTTTGAAAAAGCAGACAGATATCTGAAATGTAAGGATGTGGTGAAAAATATAAATATTCTCACATAAAACCTTTCCCTAAGCTTGGACCTGTGCTTTTGAAGGAATCTCTCTCTACAGAGGTATTCTTTTTCCATTCAAAAAGGGCTTGAGCGTTAAATACATTATTTTGAAAAAGACAAAAAGTAACAACTGCATTTGTTTTTAACAGTCTACAAAATTAAATGTAGTAAACTCTTCAAGACCTGATTTTAAATCCTCCAAACAAATAAATATATTCAGAAGAAAAACCTAAGTATTGAAGGCCTCAATTCAGTAAAGCAAATTAATACGAAAATAATTTTAACTAAAATACATATTTTGTAGTTTCAACAAATAGGGGTGGGTTTAAGTCTAAAATTCTTCACTAAATCAGGGCCCACTCTGGGACTAAACAATAGTGGCACAATGTGAATGTTCACCATTATTTAACAGATGTATTTCCACAGCTTCTAATATTTACCCAGCCAACAGGAGACAGCAGCTGCCGAAGTTTTCACAGCCCACACTGTCACCTTGCACAAACCTCACTCTAGGCTGGGGGTGACTTCCACTGCGCACAAGAACACATTGCACATCTTGGGAAAAAAAGTACAGACAGAAAAGACAACCTATTGACACATATCTACCTCATTACAGAAAATGAGAGGAAGAAAAAACAACCAACCAACCAACATTTAGAGATAAAATTCCCGAATACAGAGACATGAGTTTTACAAAAAAAAAAAAAAATCCAAAATCTCACATTGTGAGAGGTTAACATGCCTGCTGGAAGATTGCTGAATTTTCTGTATTAGTATATACAAATGTTCATACAAAATTCTGGCACAGATACTACAAATCTCTGTGTGTGTATCTGTATTACAATGTCACTACAGTGGAAAAATATGGCTTAGTTATGACAATAGCTGAGAAGCAGCACAGACTATCAGACAACCCAATAACCTACCACAGGGGTTTGTGTCTTTCATTTCTAATTGCAGCAAAATGGGGGGCAAAATAGGAGAACTGCCTACCCTCTAATTCTAATGCAACGGGTCTGAAAAGTAGATAAGGTACTGTAACAAGAACAACCTCTGTGCTCCTAGCAGGTTGAATGATAACCCTTAAAGGCATCCCATTAAAAACCAACAAAAAGATTCTTCACCTCCTTCTCTTCTCTCCCCTATCCCCTTAAAATGAATGCTGCAAATTATTAGCCAATGCTGGCAATTGGAGAATGAAGGAGCTTGCATGTGGGTATATTTTCACAGTGATTCTAATCTGAGAAATTTACTTGCTCTTCCCTTTCTATCTGATAAACTATACATTCAAGCATTCTCATTAGTGTTCGGATCACCAAAGAGAGCTGGAGATGAATCAGTCCATCCACCCCTCCTCTCCCTGCTCTGTCGAGATTATTTCATTGAAATGTTCATTTTCATCCCTGCTGGCAACATTAGAATGGAAGTATTTAACCTGTTTCCATTACTTATACAAATTACCATTATGGGGTAGGACAGATGTTAGAATCATGCCACATAACTGACTTCCATACATTCTTTACAGGGAGGATAAGAAGAGGGAAAGCTGTTAGATCATATTATCCAGTCTCAATAATGTTCTCCCTGCTACCAGATTCATTAACTTCCAACATCAACGTTTCACTTTCTTTCTCCGTGAAAATGCTCCGTCTCCTTGAGCTCATTTAATTTGGAGCAGGAAATCTTTGTCAGAAATAATTTTTTGATCAGGTGCTCTAACTACGGGGTGAAGGGGGGCTAGGGAAAGAATAAAGAAAAGGGGGGGAAAAACCCAACACCTTGTCGAAAATGTTATTTCTCTAACATGGATGATGAAAGAGAAGTCAGTTAAGATGCTGGTACTCAAAGATGGCTGTCACTTCAGATAGGGGATGGCACGACTCACCTAGACAGGTGACGCTTTGGTGGAGCAAAGGCTTGCTGCATTATTGAGAGCACCAGAGATCAGGATGACAAAGACTGTAGGCCCAGGGTGCCTGGGGCTCCTAGAGAAGTGACTTCAGCAGG
>JANHGN010008207.1:275665-306832 GCA_024605025.1 Megaceryle maxima
CCCCATAACAACACTGCAACCTATTGTGGGTTACGTGTCCAAGCCCAGACAAGCAAACCCAACTCAAGAGTCACAAATCACTTGGCCTGTGGGCGGTAAAGGAGATCGAGCTCAGGTAGATCCTTTTCCCACCTTATGTTCCTAGCATTGCCAAATAAGCCCTTAACTAAAACAGTGAAAATCCTTTGGCTTGTCACATAGTTTCTCTTTCAGAGAATATATTAATCACAAGAAAAGCTGAGGTTTTTGTTTGTTTGTTTGTTTGTTTTTATCATAAGTCAGACTTCTATCTATTCCTATGGAAAAAGAAAAATACTTGTTTGTACAAATGCTAGTTCAAGCAGGAGAACCACGGAGAGGCCCTTTAAGCAGAGTGCTGCCTACAGGATTTCCAGCTTCACAAGGGTAAGGGAAAGATAAGGCTGTTGGTTTCAATACCTAACTTTATGAGGAAAAGGTGAGGATATGCCACTTGGACTACATGTTTGTGGTTTCTCCTGCCGTTTCCTCATTTACTGGATATATATCATAGCCACTGTGGTTTACCCTCAGTGTAACCCCTTCTGTGATGAAAGAAACATCAATCACTCACTATGGTGGGTTTTAGCAATGTAAGTTCATGACACCATAAGATTTGGGAAGTATGGGGACTCTGTGCACTGATAAAATGCCAGTGTGACTTGCTTAAATTAAGAAACACATTCAGATCTGGTTTAAACTCAAATTAAGAAAGCCATTTTTAAAAAGGATTATTTTTCAAACCAAAATTATTCCCAGCACTGTCACATCACATGATCAACCAACCAGAAGACAGTTCCATTGTAGCAGATCCAGGAAGCATACTTGCTTTGCTGCTTTCATTAAAAATAACTCCTTAAAAAATGCCAAAACAAACTAAGAAACAATCAAACAACAACAACAAAATCCATACCCGACAAAATAAATAAATGCAAAAACCTACTGAACTTAATTATACCAGGAACGTAGACAAATGACAATGAAAAAAATAATGAATATAATTAAAATAGACTGCATTCAGACTTGCGCATTACTCAAAATTATTAAGGTAATGGATAAAATCCAGAGCTTGACAAAGCTTAAACTTTTAGTATTTTTGTCTATCAAGGAATAAAGATACCTTCTTGTTGCTGCAAGCTATGAAACTTTTAAGGTGAGGAAAAAAAAGCCAAAGCCGGCCCCCCTAAACCCTACTCTTTAACAATTCTTTGAAATACGACCTCCTACGTCATTTAATTTTTGAAAACCCTAAGGTCATGTAACACACTTTCTCTGTCATTTGTAAGTACATTAACTCAGTGGCCATACGACAGTGAAATTATGATAATGGGCTGCTAAAATGGGTCATGCAGACACTGCGTTTCATGTTAGCTTCAAACAACAGTGAGAATATAGTCCAAATCAAATATGACAGTACAAAAGCACATGGTTTACTTTTCTCAAGGCTTTGCCAGTAAAGAGGAAGGAGGCTGCAACCACTAAATATAAATGTATAAAGTGGAGTTTCCCACCTATGAACTGTCCTTCTCTCCCATCCATGATGCACTAAAATAAAACTGCCATGACAAAGCAGCAAACTTTTTAATAAAAGACTGTATTATGTCTTGAAAGGTTTCCTTTTGCATAATACATAGATTATTGCTAGACAAAGCCCACATTCTTCAAATGAAAGGAGTTTCATATAAGAAGACTGAGAACATCACAAATCCTCACACAAAATAAAATAGTTCTTGGGTTTTTTTAAAGTATACAATCATTACTATGTGCTCTTCTGTCTGTACACAAAATTCAATGGCTACTACTGCCCGAAGCCGAGGCAGCTCATCGGCATACATAAGTATCCTTTGAAAAGCCAAGAAGTAGAACATATCTATTTTGATATACATATGGAAGCCAACAAGTCACATCATTAAAAATTATTATTTTTACTATGGAGTTGAATAACAAAACGATCCTGAAGTACACGCTTCAGGGACAGTTTATTTACATTCCTGCTTGTATCCATCTACAGGATCAGGAATACTGTTTACAAAATTCACACAAGCATGGCACATCAGAGTTTGCTTGTCCTATCTTTTTTTCACACGTAGTGTTGCAGTTGGGAGGTAAAGAACTGCATGTTGAGATTCCCGAAGACGACCTCCTGAAAATGCAGACAATCCACAAAGGATGGAAATCTGCGCACCAGTTAAAATCATACAACTGCATTTAACCCATTGATTTTTTTAAGATATTAATACTTATTAACTACCTGTAATAAAGGCACAATTTTCTATAAAAAGCCCTTTTCTCTTTCTTTGTCTTTTCTGCACAATTTGAAAACTGTCAGTCTAATAGTTCCTAAGAGAACTCAAAGCAGTAAGGTTGATGAACACAAAAGCATAGAAACACCATCACATGCAAAAGTTAGCTGAATAGCACAGGTAATTGCTTAGATAATTATTTTGATAGAAGCCCTACTGAAAGCTCCTATATTTTATCATACATGTTAAGTGTACATGACCCATCTCCTACATGTGCACTATATGTTGGCTAATAACCGAATTAGTGACTTTTTGCTTTTTCTTTTTGTTCAATATGATAAGTAACACATGCAGCCAGCTAAAATGAGAATGGGCAACCTAGATTAGCAGACTCATATTTATTTTTAAGCAAATTGTGTCTGTCAGACAGGGGGAGAAATCAACTTACATAATTTATGTAAGGGGTGTCCATTATGTACACAGTAATGTAGCAGTCTGCGAGAAGACAAGCAAGTAGAAGTGAGAGAAGTTGCTCTTGAGGAAGATCACACTGCCCGGCTCCAGCCCGTGAGCTTCCTGAGCCTTATGTAGCCTGACTGACAATGAGATTTAATGTAGCCTAACTATAGTAGCCTTGAGCAGAGATGCAATTATAACAGGAAGGCATAGAGAGTTTTAGTGTATTAGACTGTATCAGGCTGTTGAGAGCATCAGTGGAGTAATCAGCAAACGCTGGCTCTTCCAGGCTCTTCCCCCCACCACCTGAAAACACAGAACATAAGAACCTTCTGCTATTAAGAACTTGAGTAAAGGTCATTTTGTTTTCCTCAATACCATATAAAATGGCATAGCTAGATTTGACATGCATATGCAAATCAGCAGAGGGAAAAAACCTGATTTTCCTTCAGACTGAATTACTGTATCTGTATGAAATGTTGATATAAACACCTTGACTAAGAAAAAAAACCCACACCAGCTCTGTGGTTTAATTGGCAGGATAGACTTAACAGATGTAGCAGTGCTGGACAAGGTTATTGTCTCATGGCAGATGATAACAAAAATGTACCATGCTATACTGGTCAGAAAAATATAAATTCATCTTAAATTGTATTTTAACATACTTCTATCATTTACACAAGCAAAATGAAGAGGTATTTTACAATAACTTCAAATAATGTATAAATTACTTGTTAATAATATCAGTATATATAATACAAAACAAATGAAAATATTTATACGAGGGAGAAAAAGATCACCATGGCTGTTCAATTTGTACACATCTGAGGTGTTATAATATGCAATGTCACTTAGTGCTTTGACACACAATCTTTCTTGGCATTAATTAACACTTTCTTTTCAAAGAGTTTTCAGTATATGAATCTACTGACTAAATAGTGGCACCCACCCACCCCTAAGAAATATTCAAACCATTTTTTTCACTAAGAATATAACCAACCCAAATGTTAACTAAATGTATGTTTATACAAAGTTTAGGAGGAGAACTTTTGGCAAGAGTAAATAGAGACTGTTATTTTGACCGTACTTTTCATAAAACACATGTTCACACATAACCACCAAAGGCATCCATACAGACCGAATACATGAGGGGAAAAAAAAAATCCCACCTATTTATCACAAAAGGAGTCGTCAAAACATGGTATCAACTTCTACAACCCATTCTAAACTTATTTTTTAAGCTTTGTGATGGGTCTAGATAGATATTACATGCATAAAAGTAACACAGAAATATAGCCTAATCTAGCACTAACATCTTTAATTTGTGACTTTCATGGCAGACACTTCCAGACAGGCTAGAAGTCCAGAAATTTTATGTTGCCAGCACAAAAGCAACTGAAGTACCTGATCACTTAAGCCCTCACATTTTAAATTTCATGACAGAAGCAAAGTAAATTTTACTAAAGACTATTACACAATCAATAATTTGCTCAAAACATTTTTCTCATGGAAAGTTATGATGTTATTTCAAGCAACTGCTTATTACTATGTTATAAAGCATATTCCTCTGCAATATTCTGTTCAGGATCACGAAACCTTGGCAGCATTACACATTTCCTCTTGATATACAGCAAGAAGTAACAGAGTTTGGGACAGTAATAAAAAGGATTCATCACTTTAAAATAGTTTAACATCCATTGTGTGCATTAAATGTTGGGGAAGTATTTGCAGAAACTACTGCAAAAGAGCTGCAAATCTAACTCTTTTCCCCTGTCTGATTGATACAATCAGGAATTCATTTAAATGGTCCTTTAGTGAGCTGTCATCAAACTGCAACCCATTTACAGAAGGTTAGCTAATTAATGAACTCTTGATTGAAGATTAATTTGGCAACGCTTTTTAATTTTCGCCTTAAAACCATGACAAACAATGATGTATTTTAATTAGAGCTTCAACTATAGCTGCATGCTTTATATACATCTTTGATATTGTAAGCAGATCACATCTATCCATTGGTAAATAGATAGTAATGTTTAATTTTCTGGAAATTAAAAAAAGGCTAACAATGTATCCTTATTTTACACATGCAGAAATAACATGTGTCCATAAAATGAAACATCTCATCAAAGAACATAGATTCCACCACTGTATTTCCAAAATCTCTCTGTAACGCATTGCTTTAATAAAATCTAGTAAGTGCTAATTAAAATGAAAGATACAAGCAGGTATATTCTGCACACATACCTACAGGTGTAGTAATCCAGCTATCGGGTATAAACTTGCTTCTTCTACCATAAAAACAATGCCGTCTTCGTGTAAACAGTGATATTTCTGTACAATGAGTGGTGATTTATTTGTGAAATTGCTACAATGGCAAAGCCACACTGAAGTCTCGAAACTCTCTACCAAGGTAAATAAAATATCATACTATATTTAGCAAATAATAATGGAAAAACAGGGAAAAACATCATCAGAAGATGCCAGGAAACAAATGAGAATGGGGAGGAATAAAATTCCTAGCATTCCATCCGCCAAATAAAGGCACTGTTTGTAGTGCTGCAGCCTAAATAATAGCTGCAAATTTAACTGTGTTTTCAGAAAAGGTTCAATCATATTATTTTTTAATTTATCATTTTTATTTTCAATACTGTCTGCTATTTACAACTTTTGGGTTTCTTTTTCAAAAGACATGCCCTTTCATAGCTTTTATTTAATGTGCCATGAAACCCAACTCAGTTATTCTAACCACAAAAAGGCTGCAATGAAACACCATTGTCAAGTGAAAGCAGCAGTAAGTTCCTGCATATTGTCTGTGCTTTTGTTTGTGTGTTTGTTTTAAGGGCAGGGAAATGGAATAGCATTTAAGATGCTCATAATAATTGTGCTCACAAATAACACAATCAATAGCTTGTGTTTTTTTCAGAAATCATTTTCAACTAACTTGTCTCCTCACTCTGGAGATGTAGAGTGCTTTCATCTGTTTGAGATCTAGCCTTTAATTGCTTCAGATTAACATTAAAATGCTATAATGCTTACCAAAAATGTCTTGGTTATAATTTTGTGCATTTCATTTTAAACACTGTTTTATATTAATGACAAAATATTAATCAATAACAGCAAAGGTAAACCTGGAAATTAATTCAGTCTAAGAAGGTCTCACTCCCCCATTGATTATGTAGTCAGAGCTTAGTTAGGCAGGTGAAAGGTCAATCCAGAGTCATCTTTGAACACAAGAAACTCACAGCACATGTACACACTTATCCAAGGAAGTATCTCTTCTTGGTTAGATGAGTATGTGGGCCTTTCTGTAGAGAAATAACAGGCAAAATGCAGGAGCAAAGCATGAATTGCTGAAAGAGCTCGGGGTTTTAATTAATTCCATCTTTGTTTTCCATCGACTTTACAGCAGGTGCTGTTTCTCAGAGGTTTATGGACAGTATAATCAAATACCAGGGAGAACATGAATTCTTGAACATTTTTATAGTAGGGTCATGTCTTAATAAGGAGACAAATACCAACCCGGAACAGACATCTAAATAGATATAGAGCACTCCTAACCTACATGCTTATTTACTGTGTTCCAGCTAAGTATTATTACTGTTAGCATTATGGCGGGAAATCATTATCCTCTGTGGATGCATCGCCTCTCACATTTCAGTTTAGTCACATTTTTGATCATATAGAACACCCGTGGAAAGTATGTCAATAGCTAACCAAAAAGTACCACAAAAACATGCTATGATTTATTTTCTCATGTGACTTAGTATCTGGAAAAGAGCAGAAGAAACAGCAGGAGCAAGCTGTCCATGTACAAGCAAATGTTCATAGAGCTACCAAAACAAATAAAGGAGAAAAATTATTCCTGAAGTAACTAACACCTGTGAGTAAATACAGTATGCTTTGACAAAAATAAATGCAGAAAGTAAAAACTATAAAGGTAAAAATCCAATTCGACGTTCACTAAAATCCATGGACTCTACTGACATAGCACGGTTATAAAAACAGATAGAATTTCATCCACTAAATGCATCTTTTAAAACCAGAAACTGTTCTTCTAACCAGGCTGAAAAAAAAAAAAAAAGTAAGTTAGAGGATAAGAGATCCAGTAATGTAAACAATGCCACACAAACCTTTGAAAAACGGGTTTCATCAGAGCTGTCTAGCCCTAGATGTTTAAAATCATCTGTGTGAGAGAGGAGAAAGAGGAAAATCACCTCCTTGTTCCAAAGGAAATGTTAGATTTTTGTACAATTATTTTAGTCTGAGTGGGTTGTGGGAGAGCATTAAAGGAAATGAACAGAAAAAGTATTTTCATCAGCTGTTAGTTCATGCTTGAAAACCTCATACACTGTTTCATTTTAATAGTTCAATCTCGGCATCTGTGTACACCTTGGTGCAGAATACAGGCAATGACAGTGTAGGCAAAGGAATGTGTGAGGTTACAAAGGAGAGGAGCACGACAGGAACTTCAGACGGTGCTTCGCCTCGTGCTGCAGGGGTATAGCAAGTTCTCATCCAGCACCTGCAGTGGTACATTTTTCACCAACAGGAGCGTGCCCTGGAGTACCTGCAGCATGCCCTGGCTGGGTCCCCACCTCTGCAGCAAAGGCTGAGTGACTTATTCAGTATTGTTCAATATGGTTAAGTAGCATGTACATCAGGTATGGTAATTTAAAAACAAAACAGAACACAAACAAAGAAAAAAAAACAAACACCACAATATAAAAAATAATTCTGCCTTTTATGTTGAAAAGCGTGGTTTTGTTTAGATTACAACTTCTGTTGCTGCTTTGCAGTGTGTTTTGTAAAACTCTTAGGACCTGCTCCTACCACAGGATGCATATCCTCTGCAAAATACTGCCTGCCTTTATTGGCACCAAGGGTAAATCATAGGAGGTACTGAGCAAATCACAGAAGCAGACCCTTATTCACTATGTCATCCTGCTGTTAAATCTTCGCTAAAATGTGAGGGGAGACCTCGAGGCTTTGCCTTTTGCTGTTTGATCTTTTCATGAAGATTATCAAGTGTGTGGATGGCAAAATGCAAATCCATGAGGGTTTGTGTTTTCTGATCCAAACATGAATTCACTTAAATAGGGAACCCCGTAAGTATGTTAGAACACTAAAATACAAGAGGTCATGAAACTACAGAGGATATTTATTTTTCAGCAATAATGATAAGAATATTAATACTTAGCTGGGAAACGGTAAACAAGCAAGTTATCTGGAAAAACTATTTTAATCTCACACCTGCTTACAGAAAATACTATACATATACATGACACTAATTTGCAGCTGTAATGGAAAATAAAATCAAAATTTTATGACTTGGGTCTATCTATCTGAAGAAAAAATAACATTGCTTTAAGTGGATATTTTATGATGTAAGGAATAACAAACAATACTGTATATATTAGGAAAGATTCATACACACTCAGCTACCTTTAAAGTAGAAAAACCTTAGATATCTAATAAAATGCACTTCTTGACTCTTTGGATGGGACTACATATACAGCCAAAATATTAAGGCTGTTTCATACAGCCTTAAACCAGACACCAGAATCTGACTGGATTCAGCATTTCCTATCCAAGGTCCTTTACACCATAATGCCTGGTTTATTCACATGAAAAACCGATGGAGCTCTAGAGTGACCTTCTCTGTGTATCAGAAAGCCAACTGTCACTCATGGTCAGGATCTTCCTTTCCTGCAATGAATCTAAAAACACAAATCTGAAATTTAAGGGTGCATATTTCAAGCCAATAAATTACTTAAAATCTAGGCATGATTTTAAAATGCCCTGGGAAAACTCATATATTTAAAGCAAGGTGTATACTTAACCTTTGAGAAATGAAGTTACTGTCCTTCTGATAAGCATACATACTTGTCAACAGGACTCATCAGAGAAACGCAGACAGGTTTGCAGTTGCAAAAAGATGACCTGGGCCTCACAAACTACATTAGAAGCCACATAAAAATGAGGACTGCACACTCAAACTATTAAAGACCATCACGAAAAGCTAGAATTTCCTAAACTGGTTGAAGCATAATATAAAATAAACCAAATACCTTGCTCCAGCGATGCTTCCTAACAATAAGACGGCTTTCAAAACAATTTCAGTACTGGAAATCAGTAAAAATAATGTATTGTGCATATACTGTTTCTGTTAGGCTTTTCTTGCCTTTAGGAGAATACAGTCATCTAGTCTCAAAATGTTTCAATACTGCCTTAAAAGACTTAAGGAAAAGAAAGATCAGTTTCTGAAGGTATTTTTAGTGGGGTGTTGGGGTGTTTGTTTGTTTGTTTGTGTTTGTTTTTGTTTTGTTTCTTTTAATTTAGAAAATACCATCTACTGGTACTTCTTTGACAATTACTGAAAACAGATTAAACTAACAGGGTCCCTTTTTGTTTACTTCTGCATTCATATGCTGGCATCACAGACACTGCTAAAGGGTGGAGGTGTTAGGGTTTAGTTTACTGCCAGAACTCGGACCAAGGAGAGCTTTTCCTGTGTGTCTTACCAAACCCAGGTCTTCATGCACAGTGAAAAAAATCCCACCAGTGCCCATAAAAGAGGGACTTGAGATCCAGGCATCTTATTATTTTTTTCAAAAGAGATACTGTCTTATACTGTTAAATATTCACTTTCAGAGAGGCAAAGAGGAAGAGGCAGAATTTGTCACAGTCTATCACAGCGTTAACCAGGGGAAAGTCAACTTCGGGGCTGGCACACTCCAGAGCAGAGAGTTTCCTCCCTCCTGCCTGCTTTTGCCCACTGCAGCAAAGAGCTACTTCTTAATTGTTTACCTGCTTCCAGACAACAAGCATTTGTCTGTATTCTTGGGCTTAATAATTATAATGATAAATCAATGTGCATTAATAAAATAAGTTTATAAAGGCTTAGCTGGCTTGCTATTTATGGCATTATAAAATGCTCACATGTAATATGAACAATCCCAAGAGGCTTCTATTATCTATTTTCTGAATCATTTTATGATTATCACCTCATAATCATTTCAGAAAGAAACGGGCAAGGTAGCTTTGTAAACATCTATTTAATTTCTCAGTATTGTAATTTGGATTTTTCTCTCCCTTGTTCCACTATGGATATTTAAAACTATTAATAATAGTAATAAAAGAAAAAATCCTCTGTCCAGGTCACAAGGCACAGGAAGAGACATTTGGGCTCAAACATGCATGATAATGTAATACTAAGGACAGTAATGTAGCCAGCTTTGCATGACCTCAACTATAAGGGCAGCTCTTACTGAACAAGAAGCGTGCCTTTAGGTGTCCCCTGAATGTCTTGGTGGTTGATGCTTCAACATAAGGATGATTAAGAAACCACACATCCTACCAAAATACTGCACTCTAAAACTTGGAATAATTTCCCCTTTCTCTAGCTGCAACATTTCTGAGCAGGGCTTTAGCACTCCATTATTGTGAATGTTTTTTGGCCCAAGGCAAAAAATATTGACAAAGTTCCACCTTCAAGACAGTTATTGTCTCTGTATACTTGATAGCAGCCTTCAGAAGTTCACCTGCCAGTATTAAATCCTTGGTTTGGACGAGAGAAGTAAAAATTTGCTAGCATTCCAAGCTTTTTTACTGTAGCAGCAGCTACAGCAGCAAATCAAATTGTTCTTTCAATTAAACCAGTTCGGTGCCTTAGAGAAGAAAGATCTAACTTTCCCCTTCTCCAAAAAACCTGCAGTTTATGCCAAGTCTGAAGTTTTTACTACAACTGAGAGGTAAAGACTCAGATGTCAATAACCCATGTCACAAAATAAAAAGCATTTCAAGCCATTTGCGTAAACTGACAGTCTTTGCCAGAAGCCCGTGACATTCAGGTAGGCTAGATGCCAAGGTCTTCAAGGGGGCCATCACCAGGTTTGAACATACTTTTTGTCAGCAGCATACACCAGTGGATTTGCTAGAAACTGGCAATACACTGGAACATGTCAGAGAGCAAGATCAAAAAATGTGTCATGATAATGTCCCATATTTAAGCAGGCCAGAAAGAGCACTTTGAGATGTACTAAAGCACCTTGGTAGGAAGCACTCAGGCCTTGTAGCAGGGAGGAAAGGAAAACTCATTCATTGAAAACAAGTATCACCATAACTGCTCTGAAGGTGATCTGAAGCAAAACATTGCAATGCAAATTTAGCTGTTTCTGTCTGAACAGCAAAATACCATACTTTTTTACATCCCATCATCCCATTTGATATCCATCCAAATATACCGCAACTGCCCCATGTACACAGTTTGTTTCCATGTGGAATGTGCAGTGACAGCAATGATTTACCTTGGTCTGTTTTCCTTTTTGGTTGGCTTATTTATTTATTTATTTAACACAGTTTTCACTCATTGGAATGATCAGGGAAATAACTAAGGTGACGTGCTAACAGAATATATTAACTGTCACTGTACCACAGAGGGGACTTAAAGAACTATGTGGCAGTGTCCCTTTAAATGAGATGGCCATGGCTACACAAGGATGGAAACCAAATGACCCCTCATGTGTAATCTATCCAGGTTAGAGAGGAGGTCATTGCAGGGGCACTACAGAAAGGTGTGCATGCTGCATGGGAAAGCAAAAGATTGTCAGAAACCAGAATTTCACAGGCTTTAATTTCAGAGACAGCAAACTCTTTCCCTGATGGTTTTTAAAAGAAAACTTTAAAATATCATAGCACCAAGCCAGCATCTTAGTTTGAAACAGAATGTCAAATCATCTCTCTTCATGTAAACACTTCGTTCTGCCATCATAGCAGGAGACGGGAGACATCTCTGAATCAAGTATCTTTTATACCAACTCTACCACAAACCACTTTTTCTGCAGATGTGCAAAAATGTGGCCTTATATTCAAAATGAACAAATACTACCGCCTGCCCAGGATCTGTTACACTAGATGAGTTTATGATGTCCAGGCTCTGTAAGAAGCAAGTCCACTCCTCAACTCTCACTTGATTTAACAGAACTTCAGGACACTCAGTATCTCATTGGATCAGGCCTTATGTTGATATAAAAATGTTATCCAAAACACAATCACTAAGTGGAGTACTATCACAGCTCTTGAGAGGAGACTCTTCCCCTCTTCTTGTTCCAAACTTGCTCAGTAGATAAAAATCTAAGTGTATCTCACCTGCTTTACATATGCAGTATTTTCACTGGCCAACTTTAGTATGTTTCTGAAAACATAAATGTTCCATTTCTCTTTTCTAATTAATATTTCTACCATCTTCCTCTCCTTTACCATTTTCCCCCTCCCTTCAACTGAACACACAAACACACACAGACTCCACCGTGCCAAAGGCAGAGGAGTAAATCCAGCTTCTCTTCACTGATTATGGGCCTGGTTTTAATTTGTGCAATAGTCCTTTTGATAACAATGCCTAGTTAAAGCATCCATTAGAAGTCTGTATCAGTCATTTAATAGAGGAAGAATCTAATAGGGTTCCATTGGAACTCCTCCATTAACTTTTAACAGAATTCTTTCTTATAGTCAGTGTTGTAAAACTGGGATATTTCACAAATTTAAGACTAGCCTCATTCTCCATGGGGTGATAGTTAGGTCACTGCTTCCCAATCTTTTTTTGGGTAACTACATCAGTTCACCATTCCAGCAGCAACAATCAGTCTCTTCACAACTTATTAATTGCAGCCTGTACTTGCTCTCACTAAACTCCGAATTACAAAGTGCCCTAGAAGTCTGAGTTTCACAGCTGGTCATAAAACAAATAATAAAAAGCACAGCCACCAGTTTCTAAAAAAATGTATTGCCAGCCATGAACAACAAAGTACCAGATCCACCACAGTAGTTACTCGTCTGTCTAACTTTTATTCAGGGACCTAAACAGTCAACCTAGGTGATGAGCTGGTGTCTAAAGAGTTCTTGGCAGATCAGTCTAAAACTACATGTCTGTACCGGTATATGTAGCACTTAAGAGAAGAAAGAACTGCCATATGGGCAATATCTCCTTCCACACTGGTTTACTGGGAAACAAAAAACAAGCAAAGAAGAAAACGGAGGCCACCTTCCTGTATTAATTAGCCACCCTGTGCTGTTTCAAAATTGTCATCTTGGTCATTAAATTAAATCTCAAAATCTTTAACAGAGAAAGACAACTACTACTAACTTCATTTTACAAGTGCAAAAGCTAAGGCACAGGAACAGAGTCCAGGTCTTCTCATTCCCAGCCTTCAAGAGGGATGTTGAAGGCACAGGGAATTGGCAGTGTTCCTTCAGGACTAGCTTAAAATAAGGGAATATACTGGTTCTTGGCCAGACTTTGAATGTGGAAGAATAGCTTAACTCTCTAGCATGACAGACCTCATCCAGCTACAGAAGCATAAGGTGCAGGTGCATGTGGGAAATGAGAAGGGATTTACTCAGGAGATTCCAGCCTGAACAAGCAAATAGTTATAATGGAACAGGTCAGGACCCCCGACTTCCACTGCTGACTTCAAATCCTTCCACCCACAGAAGGCAGGGGGAAATATTGTCAAGATTATCCTCCTGTCACACTTTCAGAATTAAGAATTTCATTAATCACTGAGGAGTTCAAAGATCCTGTAAATCTGATTCTGTTCGCACTTCCACCAGCTTGACACTGATGCAGCTGTGAATCCTTTTCTGCAAATGAGGTACCCCAACTTGCATATGCATAGCCAAGAGGAATCAAGTTTGTAAATGTTCCTATTTTCTTAGTCTCAAACTGGCAGTTTCAAAAAAACTTGAGCAGGAGCCCTGAAATCAACCTGGCTTATGTAGCAGAACATCTTCAGAAGAAAATACAAATTAAGGCAATTTTTTTTTTTTTTTTGCCATTACAACCTGCACAAACTTTTTTTTTTTTTTTTAACAAAACAAAACCACAAAAAACCCAAACAATTAAAAAAAAAAAGTCCCTGGGATATGTGTGGTTATATACACACCTTCCTCAAGGAGTAGAGTCATTCAGCTTTTCGTGTTGTGCTTCATGATAGACTGAGCTAAGGAGATGTTTTACTACCTCTATACAATTTTACTCACAAGTTTGTATATACATAAATAGACACACACATGAACACACAAGCTTTCCTCAGGCTAGGTAATATGCCCCAGTAGTGTGGATATGGAAAAAGATGAAAGAACAGTGCTCTCTTTCTTCTATTATTTGAAACAAAAAGGCTACAAGGACGTGTTTGAGGAGCGTATTTTTTTGTTGTTGTTTCATCCACTTGTTCATCATGGACAACACTAACGAAGAAATTTAAATTGTACCTAGGAAAGGCCATTGAAAACAGGAAAATGGGAAACAAAGGTACAGACTTTTTAACAAGAAGAGAAAGGGTCTCACCAAATTGTATTACCAAGAAAGCATCAACTATGGTACACGTGAAATCACATAAGCTTCACCTAAGCTTTTGGATAATTTTTTTTCAGCTGTCTCAAGATGAAAATAACCACTGGAAAATGCAATAACTATATCTGAATAGAATAGTAGAGATTGTTTTCTCACATAGGAAACTTGTGACAAGAATATATCACAGGAAAAACTTAAAGAAATCTGAATTTAGCCTTCAGTCTTAGGTTACATCAGGATGACACTATGAATGCTCTCCAACTCATTTTCCACCACGTTGCTACACTTGTATCTGAGTCATTGATCTACATTGTATCTGCATCTGCATTACTGCATCATTGAAATTGTACATCATGATTGTACATCTCAGCATCTCACCTGACATAGCGGAAAGAGTAGCAGATCCCCGGTGCTACTGAATCAAGAGCTTAGAGAGAAAGGTCAGTTTAGGGAAAGTTAAATTCACCCTGTTTTCAAAGGGAAAAAAAAAATTAATCTTTTGAGATAATTTTCTTTGGGGAACGGGGAAACTTCTGGAATACATTTATGCTCGGTGGTTTAGCATGTTAGGCAAAGATGAAGGCTGATAGGAAGAAATACTGGTGCAAGAGACATCTAAACTACTTCATTGCTAACATGCCAGGCAAAGACCAAGTCTCTAGGTGCAGAAGAGCAATTTTTTAAAGGAAATGTGTCATTTCAGGACATTTAACTGTATACCTCTACAGCAGCCACACTGGTGTGCAGGCACAAAGCACTTCCAAGGAACTGCATTTAGTTTGTGAAAAGATGGGTGGGTAAAGCTCTGCTCATTTCTAAGAAGTCTAGCTGCGCCTGGTGTAGACTGTCAGATTCACACTATGAAGCCAAGACTTTGTGCAGCAGCAGCTGAGGAGTGGAGGATGTGTTGTGTGACCAGAGGAGAGGTAATCCCCATTGCTGTGGGAGCGGCAGCCTTCAGCAGAAGGGCAGCAACAGAACAGTGATGGTAGTAACAAATTTTCACAGTTAACAAATATTTACCATTATGTTTGCTATATCCTTGGTCCCAGCAAACATACCACAGCACTGACAGCACCATAAACTCACAGGGCTTTGGCAAGATGTATATAAAATACAAACATGCAACAATCAATCAAAGGCATAGAAAGATGGAAATGGGAAGGGTGGAACTGCATGGAGGATTACAGAGACTATTCATTTTGCTGATTTTTTCCTTAAGCTGTTATACATAGTATTCTCTAGTCTAGAAACTCTCTCTAGGAGGCATTAAAGGAAGAAATTGGTTTCTTTCCTAAAGTTCAAAGCACTGCAGGGGATGCTCCTGGTTCAGTCCAATTTCTACATATTCATGTTTTACTTCTGTGTGCTCTTTTCATACAGAAATTACAGTACAAAGGGACAAACCTTGAAAGATGTATCTGATCTAAGCAAAAGTAAGGTGGAAGTACAGCACATGAAGGAAGCATTCCATATGTAAACTGAACAGTTAATCTGAGGAACTGGGCCGTTCATCTGAGGAAGTGAACCATACTTCATCAGGATCTACTAGAAACTGAGAACCTCCTGAAGGCAGATGCTGTTGATGACTTAAGTGAGAAGAAAGAAAAAAGATTAATGATAAAAATTTACCTCTGTCCCTGATAATGGGTTAGATGATGTGTTTATTTGATCATCCAACTAAGTCTTTACTCCATTTACATGATTCGTAATGAATCAAATTAAAAGTTCAAATGAAGTACTCTGTAAATATGATGTCACTTAGCAAAATAACATATAATTCATATGCTACATCCTACCCGTAACAGAATACATACAAAAAAAATCTTGACAAGTGAAAATCTTGACAAGAAAGGATGAGAAAAAAGCAGCTCATCATGAGCTACCCGTGGAAAGGTAAGTTAGCTGGAAGCTGCCTAGAGATAGGTGTGATTTAGTGAGGGACAGAGCACTAAAGAAAGCATCATGTGTTGTGGACTGTACACCTAGCCCTACAAAATTTGCTATGAGAATTCACTTTTACAGTGTCTCCCCTTATGTTTTACTCTATATTAGCCTTCGTCATCATGACCATATACTTTGGGGGTATGCTTCTAAATACTTCTAAGCAGCGCCTAACGGAACAGGCTCTGATTTTGATTCAGAGCCTCTAAACCACAAAATGCTTGTTTCTCAAATCAAAAATAACAAAAGCAATTTTACAAATATATAAATGTAACTCACACACAAAGCCAAAGACTGTTTAGAAATCTAGCTAACAAGAAAATCCACGTTTTAGATATTCATGTGATCTGCTACCTTTAATTCAAATAAACCAGACAAAACCATCCAAGTGTATCTGATGCTCCATTTGTCTTTAATACAAAGCCATTCCCACTACATTACTCAATCACATTCTTATCACTTGAGCATTAACTTTATTCTAAGATTCCATTTCAGTACAACTAAATGTAGCAGACACCAGCAGGACTGCCAGAGATACATGAGCATAAGGCTAATTTTAGACATTTGTTTACATTTCTTTTCTTTCTTTTTTTTTTTTTTTCATCCTAGGAATGCACCAGTAAAGGAAGCCCACCAGCTCTGGAGAGTACCAAAACTCAGAAGAAAAGAGGCACGTCTTTGCAGGTGAATAAAAAGTTCTTCATGTTACACAGAATACAACCACCCTGTAAATATTGAGGCCAAGGAGTCAAAAAAAAACCAAAACACAACACAGGCTGTTGGATATCCCTCAACTGCAGAAACACATGTGCTAATTACATCACTAACACAAGTTAAGCGCACAGTAATCAGACAACAAAGTGTTAACAGTCAGTGAGCTGCCATGTAATTATTGTTGCATCCAGTGGAGTTACCAAGTACTGTACGTGCTGCATTGTTCCTGTTATTATGTGGTAACTATCAAATTACCACGTGTCATCACTGGAACATTAGGTTGATCCACTATGGAAATTCATTCTGTTCAACAACAGCCTAAATTCTTCATTTTGTCCCTCTGGTGATGTGGACAGGTGGATTACATACTGCGCTATACTAAAGGTTAAAGGACTAGGTTAGGCACTTCATAGATTAAACCTGATCAAACAGGCTGCCACCTTTTCCAACTATGAGTTTCATTACTCTACTGCAGATGGGATAATACTTGACAAGGTACTACTATCTGTCCCAAAGTGACCATTTTCTCCTTAAATTTCCTGTAAAACCTACATCAGCTTTCCCTCTCTACAGTTATAGTAGTAGTTTCTATCTAAAAAAAAAAAAAAAAAAAAGTAGAAAAGCAGGTTTTGCTTGCTGTAAATGGAAGGGAGTCAAAAATGTCAGGAGATCCATTTAGGACTTTACTAATCTATTTTCCTGAGAAGATATACAGAAAATAATACTATGGTCGGAGAAAAGAGTATTAAGAGTTTTTTTAAAGGGACAAACAGAAATAGATAAATCATTATAAGCTTTGGTTCACACGTTTTCTGCATCTATATTTCTGTGGAGAACAAAATTAAGTGTTAGAAGTGTTTTAAAATAACATTAGGAATACACACACAAGTCTTGGAAACAGCCCAAGAGAGGGAGCAAAACTGCAAGTGTAGCTCTCAACCTGGGAACCTCCCACACTACAACAAACTCATTAGCAACTGCTAACAAGCCACCTGGTGTGAGCTACATGATAAGTGAAAATACGATGGAGAGGATTTTATGAAAATGGTTATCACCCATCAGTGCATTCACTACAAGGAGTATTTTGCACATATATTTTACATTAACACTTGGAAGGTGCTCAGATGTTATGTGAACCGTAGCCCACACAAGAGCCCGCACAGATGACACAGTGGTTTCAAGGGCACAGGATTGTTCACTATTAGCTTCAGTGACATCTAAATAGGTGCACAGCCAAATTTATACACAAATGAAAGTCAAAGACGTTCAGGGGACAAAGACAATTGGGTACTTATGTAAATAAAATTTGAAATATTAGATTTATCAAAATGAGGAGAGAGTCTTTTCTTACCATGATTAGTTAGCACACAGCAGAATCCCTGAGAAGGCAAGACAATTACTGCTTCACACAGGTTAGCAGAATAAGATATACTGCCTGGGGAAAGTAAGATTTATTGACAACTACCATGTGTCATCTTCACCAGGACTGGCCTCGGGTTTGCAAGTGTGTCTGAATTAACATAGAGGTAAAACACAACTTTTTGTTTGTTTGTTTGTTTTCCTAAACTTCTGAAGAAAGGCCTGAGGTTTCTGAGAAACCTGTGGTAACAAATATTTTTTTCCTGCAGAACACTTCTATCTCAACAGCTGCTGCTCATGGTTGAGTTCTTTGAAATAATTAATCGATAAAGGCAGTCCTCTGGCTACATCTGGTAAAAAAAAAAATGGCTTGAAGGCAGCTTTTTCCTCAAAATGGCTTACTTCCCTTCCCCTTTGCACTTTTGCATTTCTGACTATTGCTACATCTCTGTCAATCTGCCAGCAGCTCCATGGCTCGAGATTACAGTGCTGGGATGCATGCAGTTCTTGAGTACCAGGAACCAACATAAAGTTAGCGACAGTACATTTATTGGCAAATCATGCATTGTTTTCTCTTCAACGAATTACCTCCAAACTTTTTCTGTATTTTCTAGAGTCCCTTGCAGAATCCAGCTCCCCTTAGTCATTTCAAAGTTGTTTAACAGGGAATGGTGCTCAGTGGAGACAAATGACAATTGGAAGAACTCCTTGGAAGCAATTTCAACAGAAGACTAGAAGCAAGGAATGAAAACAGGTTCATGTCCTCAAATTACATCCTAGGTTGTTCTTACACTGTCAAATATAGTGCGTCCAAATCACAAGTGATATTGCTCTGTTTATAGTAACAAACATGGTGGAACGATGTACGCATAATTCAGGTTTCACCACTGTGCCCTCTAGCTCCACTCTAAGGGGATATAGTAAAACAGTAACAGTGTCCTAGCCTTGTTTACACTACATCTTGCACCAGTTACTACCCCAGCAGTGAAACATGCACCTAATCAACTAAAAGGTAGTCTTTTACAACTGTTTTGCTGATGAACATCTACCCTTGACTCTAAACGTGCCAATGAGATTGAGTTCCAAAAACTCTGTTACTTGACGTTACATCTGATAAACTGTTCTGCTAAAAAACATTTCTGTACAAAGAACACCTCACACGAGCACGCAAATATTTTTGTGATGGAATGACCAGCATCACTAGCACTGGGATCTTCCCAAACATTGCCTTAAATAAAAGCTTTGGAGACAGTTCTACCTGTGTAACTCATGGAAAGTAATCAACCAAGTTATGGGAGAGGGAGAACGAGGACTTTGTCTCTTTAATTTTGCATGCATGATAATGTTTTTAACCACTAAGGTCATACCTGCATGTGATGACTGACAACTTTTCAGCTTGATTCAAAGCAAACAGCTGTTGGTTTGATTGCCTAGCAACTAAAAGTTGATGGATGACCCTTAAGATGGATAACTACCATAAATCACCTCATTCAGACTCTCAGGGAAAAAAATTAAAAAACAATGGTTTTCATGACATTTGCTGCACTCCATAATGTGCCGTGATAAATTTGGCTGCCTTATGGATGCACAGTTGTGGCTGCTGAAATTAGACACTTTTGTTTTCTGCATTCTGCAGTTCTTGTAGCCCCCTCTGTAAGGTGTGTTCATATTAATATACTCCACTGTCAGAAGAAAGCAGAATACCAGAAGCTACTGTCAGTCACCACAAGGCAGGGAGAATCTGTATTGAATCTCTGCATCACCAAACAGCTTTTAATCAGGAAACAGCAGTCTTATATCATAGCTATGGCACTGGGCTACATGCATTAATAATGGTTACAATATATTTAGTGTAATGACTTGACCTCGGTCAACATTATTGATGCTGTGATTAATATGAATTTGATAAACTGCTTCCTCTTTGGAGACATTTTGTATGTTTCTCAAGCAAGAGAAAAATACTTTTTTATGTATAAGTAAATGTATCAGGCCTTCATAGAGGCATTCTGATCTCAGCTGCACAGGTGTAAAAATAGATTTCTGAGGATTTATACTAGTGTCCTTGAAACTGAAATCTAGACCATGAGAAAAGGGGGGGGGAGAAAGAAAAAAAAAAATTCCTCATTTTCATCTCATTACTAGAAGTAAAAAAACCCAACCATACCAAACCATCATTCTAAATGGAAGGCCATATTCCCTCCAAAGAGTGTTCAGACAGAAAGGGAAATTCCCTTTTATTGTTCTAGATAATAGGATTTCTCTGTTTGTTATGTACAGAATACATATGCATTCAAAAACAGATGTTCGTAATTGTTTCCATTGTTTGGATTTTTTTAAAAAAAAACTCTTGAGCTTGACTATTCATATGAAAACTCTCATACTGAATCTGGTTTATGACAGCAAAGTGATTTCTGGTTTTGTTTAAAGAAAAAAAAAAAAGCCAAAACCAATGGAAAAAGAAGACAGTTTGGTGCAAGTTTTAGTATATCCTTGCGGAAGTGCTGCCTTAGATGCTAGTATGTCCGGAGTTCATAGGTACAAGTGTGCTAAGAGCTACCTTCCTCTTAGTAGATAGATGTCAGCCCACAGGAATAAACTGCTGTCCCAGGCAGTTTCTTTGTGTGATACAATAACTCCCAAGCTGTGATACACGACCCACCGAAGGAGAATAGGTCAAGAGGGATCCAAGCTATAATCAAAGGCATGAAAAAGAACTCTAAAAAACAGAATCAGTGGGAAATGGATGGTATCAGTGGAAATCAGAAAATTGGAAACTGGATGTAAATGTAAGATAAACAACTTTACCTGAACAAAATGGAAAAATGATGCTAAGGGAAAGAAGCTTCAAGGTGGGACTGAGCTGTCAGAGCATGTAGGGGAAGCATGCTTGCTGCCTGCATGAGCGGTATCGAGACCTATGCTACTGGTTTCAAGAACTTCCCCCTTTACTGAAGCCAGTTGAGCATTGTCTGAATTCAAGTTAATTAATTTCTAAAAAATCAAAAGTCATGTTCCAAAGCACGAAACATTCTAATAAATTCATGAAGCATGCTGGTGTGCTGGTGGTACCAGATTAGAAATACTTTGGTGAAAAATGGCCTTCAGATTATCAGCAGGTTTTCAGCAGTTTTCTAAAACATGCATTCTGAAAATATGAGGTACATTTTCATCTGCAAGATCCTTATCTACATTTCTTAATTTTACATAAAAGCAGAACGTAAGCACAGTATGCACAAGACTGTTGAGATCTGCTGCATTTCTCAACAACCAAGAAAGTTGATGCTCCACCAGGTACATGCACAGTTTACTAGGTGCTCCACTTCTGGAAGATACCTCAAGCAGTCAGAGAATGTGTAGTTTAGATGCTCTTTGTCTCTTCCAAAAGAGACACACGCAGCAATGTAACAATGCTGGTTGTAATGCAATTTATTTGGAGCTTCTGAAATTTCAGATCACAGCACTCTATAATCAATATTTTGCATTATTCAGCCACAGTACCCCTTCAACTGAGAACCTAACTAGTGTAATTCATACAAACAAGACTCTCAAGTGCACCTAGATATGTTTAGCATAAAAGCACTTACATACATATAACATTCAGACACAATCTCTATTTATTGTCTCAGCTTTAAGCCTCAGATGCCTCTGTGAAGGACCCGCTAAAGAGGACAAGACGGCATGCTGGCCCTTTAAAACTGAAATGCTTGTTTCCTTTCTGTAAGAAAAGTAAATCATGCTATAGTGAGTGGAGCTTTGAAAAAGCATCCATCCATTAAAGTTCATGGATCCTCGTTTCCAGATTGTCCCTCCCCTGGCTGTGTCTCAAGTTACAGCCTTGTACAATCCAAGTCTAAATAATATTCACTATGATAAATGACACCATAACTCCGATATCCACAATCAATCTTTGCTTTAAAGATACATCCATCTTCAATAATGTTGATGGGGATTCTGTAAAATGGGAAACGTGACTGTTTTCCCGACCTCCTAACAGTGGGGGAAGGAAGCTCTGAGTGATGGCTGTCAGCCCACATCTGGCTGCAAAAATAAATTAGCCTTATGTAGACAAATGAAAGGACCAGCCCTGACTAGAAAACAGCCACTCCTGAGCAATGGCTAATTTATAGAACTCCTTTCTGGAAAGTTCCTAGCTGAGGCTACAGTCTCCTTAGCTATCTCTTTAAATGATATCTGATGCTGTAAATAACTTCAGTGTGGTAGGAACTATGCAAAGTACAAAGAGTGATTTGGTGGGGGAAGGGGAGGAGACAATAACTTTCTCACATTCTTTGTACATGATCAAGATGTAAAATTCAGCCATTTAAAACACACTTGCACGCACACGCATGCAAACGAAAGTTTTGTTTTAGCAAAAACATTGTTGTGTTTTGAAAATACGCTCTTCCTCATTTGACAGAAGATTATTTTCTGCTATAACTCCTTTGTCATCTCCTGGACTGCAGAACAGAGGCAACTACATTACAGAAATTAAACTATTCAGTGCAAGCAACACCTTGAGGTTTGGGGAATTTTTTTTTTTCTTGTTAAATGCTATCAACTTCTCTTTCTCTTCACCTTTTCCCCTCTAGCTGATAGATGAGTTTCAGGAGGCGCACAGCAAGTCCTACCAGGTCAGTTCCTCAATGCAGGTGCTGTGTAGATCGGATGTTGTGAAGTGGCATACAGAGAAACTACCTGCTGTATTTATTTCAGCACATGGTTTCAGAATAACCTGAAGGAGAATTTAAAAAGGAAGGTGGAAGAAGACTCCCTCTCCATCTCACTCACTGCCTTACATGAAGCACAAATCGCTACCTGTGTGTAGGACAGTGGCTACCCTTTTATCATGACTGAAATGCTTTATTACCTTATTCTTTATGTCTTTGACCTTGTCCTGCTGTAGAAAAATGTAGGACTTTAATTCTTATAGAGTGCAATATATGGGACTTAAAAAAAAAAAAACAAACCAAAAAAAAAAAGTCCTTTCTAGGAGGAGTGGGGAAACGAACGAGGGAGCAGCCCAGTGCACGTTACTCCCACACACCAGCCGGCCGGCGTGGCACCTGGGCATCGCAGCTCGGCGGGGGAGGTCCGGTGGCGCTGGGGAGGGCTGGCAGCGGCAGTGGCGGCAGCGAGGGTTAATTCTGTGAAGGTTGAAGGACTTACAGTAATGCTGCAAAGACAGAAACATCACAGGCTTTCCTGGCAAGAGGCTCACAGAGGGTAGGAGGGGACTGTGAAATGAACTCTCTCAGGCTTTGTCGTGTGCGTTTCCCAAGGCCCGGCCTGGCCCCTTTGATAAATGACACATGTCATTCTGTCAGGGGCTGACACTGCAGCTGGGAGGGCTGGTGATGTATGGCTCTGCTGAAAAGGAAATCAACTTTTTGGCACCAAGTAAGACTGTGCCCTGTGTAAGGATTTTGTTTCTCAAAAAGTGAAAGATAGACTTAGGATTTAAAAAAAAAAAAAAAAAAAAAAAAGTTGAAAAACAGATTGAACGACAGCTTACACTTAACATAAATTAACTCAGTAATGGTGAAATGTGCTAGCCTGTGATAAATAAAAGCTACATTAGTCAATTATTAATCACACTCCAACTTGTAGCCAAAACCCATGACTTAAATCTGAGGCCTGAGCTGCCTTACAAACAGATAAGACAGTGTTTGATAGATGTCTTGCATAGTGTAATCAGGAAGGAATCAAAGGCTTAGTGGTTTAACCAGGGGGGGTGTGGAAGGTTCTGGAAACTGAGACTGGGTAAAGTGGATAACTGGATTGAAAGCGCTCTTTCACTGGGGATACAGTATATCTTTTGACTGCTTAAAAAGAGAGAGAGAGAGAGAGAAAGAAGGGGGGAGAGAGACATATCTGAATTTGGTTTAATCTTTTTTTTATATACAGGAATGTCTCGAAACTGTATTTCCCTCCCCCACCTCCCACCACCACCACTGCGTTAAATCATTTAAATCTGATCACTATTAAATGGATTCTCACCGAGACATCAAGTGTTTCAAATATGATCGTTTTGCACGGATTACAATTTAAGCATTTTATTTAATCGAATGAACTCGCATCAGGCTGCAACACATTCACGCAGATACAAGCTGTAGAGAAAAAGCACAAAGCTGCATAAACTAAACGATTCCTATTCAACCAGTCTGTAAAGACAAAATAAAGGATTTCAGATATAAAGCAAAAAACTAAGCATCTAAAAACATGGAAGGGGAGGGCGGGGGGAGAAGGGAAGCAGTATCTAAAAAGCTAGCATTATGCCTATGTGAAAGGCTGAACTTCCACATCACCTTGATGACATGGAATCACAGAATAGCTCTGCTTTTTGTTTATCATGTATCTGCAGAGCAGCTTGATGGACACTGATCCCAAAGGTGACTTTCATCCCTCTGACCAGAGAGAAGTATCATCATGTAGCACTACAATACCACTCCTACATGTTCAGCTGACCTAAAAAGCTACCCCAGGCTTTCTGGAGGCCCCCAACCCAGCAGTGACAAGATACGAATTTCACCATCTTCCTCCCTGGATGCTCTCGTGCCTTTTCCTCACTGTCCAAAACTCTCTGCAACTGAAAATAAAAGGTTTCATCTGATACACAGACCCTTAAACAAAGTATTTTTTGGATGAAGGGCAGCCTCAGGTCCTAATGGACTACTATACATGGGTGCGTCCCTGTGACTGCACAAAGCCAGCTGCTGGTTCAAGGTCTTCGCCCCAGGTAAGTTGCCTTCTAGCACCCACTGTATTTTCACCAGCGATTAATAGAGAGCATCACGGGGATGGAGGCTCACAAAAGCGCTGTAGTTCTTTCCTGATTCAGGCCTTACTGAGTACTGCCGTCACCTGGAAGACTGTCTAAATGTTTGTTTCTCAATCAGTAATTTCCATATGCTTTACATCATTTCTAGGGATGTACCAATCATACTTGTTCATCAGTGACTTGTTTAACTCTCCTGAAGCCTCAGACATGATGTATAATTACAGTATTGCACAACTGACTTGAGGCTTTAACCGAGATACAAAAAAGATGCAAATCCTACCCAGGAAAGTAAGCATTTACATCCTCAACAATGAAGGACTTTATCAGACAATTTTCCTAGCCACAAAAACACTGCAGAACAAGCCTCTGACCTTTAAAAAAAATGATTTACCTTTTTCCCTTTCCTCTCAGTAGTACTTTATATAACAAAAAATGAAAGTTTTAAATGTTTCTACATGGGACAGGGTCCTACTGTGCTCAGTGCTGTATAGACACACCAGGAAACAAATGAGCTTTTAATGTTAACCGAATGAAACTGCATTATTTGGTTTACATGCACTGTACATGCCTGGCTTTTTCAACAGTACAAAGATGAAAATAAAGAGGAAATAATCTGCAAGTGTAAAAAAGACACCACCAGTTATAGCCAATGTTTGAAGTCTCTATACATTCATATGCATGTATTCAGGTGTATTTAGCCAAATATGTTCCCTTGCCCTCCAACCTGCTGTCAGGATTTTACATTATACAGCAACGTAGTACTGTTAAGTTAAATATTTCTTTGCATGGCAGTGTGGACTTGCTCATAGATCCAAAAAGCGATCCAGTTTACCTGAGCTTTTAGAAGTAAACTAATGTTTTCGCTCAAGTAAAATCTCAGATCATCTCAACCAGCTGAAAATGACAGCAGTTGTATAGATCACAGCAGCTATATACCCACTCACCAACTTCAAGGTGGTGCAGAGTGCTTAATTGAAGAATTTTAAAAGAACAACTGAAAAAGGCACAAATTTCAAAGGAAATGAAATAGGGAGACTGTTTGAAACCCAAACTTTAGTGACAGCCCCTATAGATAGGACAGATATTTTCTTAATACATCTGAAATTTGACTACAGAAAGAAAGATAAGGAGCAAGGGAATAGTATGTATTTAAAAACACGTGCACACCGTCTGGTGTTTTAAACTTTTGCCTTCGTATTGCTAAAGTATCATTTTTTTAAGTCCATAAAATTTCAGATAGTGTGCAAAATGTTTATATATTACCAAGGTCTCCCTTTAAAAGGTTTATACTTTTACTTTATGACCTGTCCTTGATTTGACACTTCCGCTCATCAGAAAGGGATTTATAAAATAATCCTGAAGGTGAGGAACAGACATCTGTCAGGGACTGGCTGAGTTTCACTTTGCGAAATTTAAGAAGGGAGAGAAATCCTGTTAAGCTCTCTTTAGTCACCAATAGACATCAAAGGTAATAATTAAAGAAGACAGACGTCATAAAAATAAATTTATGTAGTTCTTTATAATGCACAAGCACTCTGGTGTGTAAAACATCTATTAGAGTGCAAGAAAATACAACATTCCAAATGAGCAAAAATCTGGGGTTATTTGAGATTTTTGCCTACTTGAGTAACATTAAAAAAAAAAAACCAAAAACAAAAACCCAAGTTTAAACTAAAGTCTTTCAAAACCTTTGCCATCTGTGGGTACATGAACTATGGATGACCCCAAATGATTTGCACTCTGCTCAGAATCCCTTAGAAAGCACGGGAAAAAGTATCATTAAGAATGACTGATGACTGCCAGTCATGGTTGACCTCACCCAAGCTTTGGTCTCTGCCTCAGTAATAAGCTGTCCTTTATTAGCACCAACACTCCATAAAAGGGGTGTGTTTAGTCACAGGATAGTGGCCTTCTAATGCTCATTGCTTCTCCCTGAAAGATTGATTAGTGCTCATTTTTACTGCCTTCACAGTATATACAGTGACAGTGCTGCAGAGTGTCAGGGTCTGCAATATTGATGATAAGTACAACTACAAACTAGAGGTTTGGAAAAGGCAGAGGACTGGGAGTTCACTCTTCTTTTCAACTGGAAAACACTACCAAAACACAAAGGGCAAAACACAAGCTTACACATGAGCTACTGATATTCTGGTAAAGATAAACTGAGGTTAGGGAATTCCCTCTCCTTGAATAAAGGCCACTTAAAATATAAAACTTAACAGGAAAGGCTGCTTTGTTTTTTGTTTTTTGGGGTTTTTTTTCCCCTGCACAGGCATTTTTCTTTTCACCTACCAGATGTTAAGGAAAAAAAGAGGGGAAAAAAAAATTACCCTGAAATATCATTCTTGTGTTTATTTTTTATTTCAGAAAGGTTTTTGAGTAGTGGCTTACAGGATAGGGAAAAAAAAAATTGTAAGCACAGAGAGTGAAAGTTCCTGATTTGGAAGCTACAGTAGTGTCCCTCTGCAGCAGCAGGTGCCTTTTTAAGGGTAAATAAGAAAGGAAACGTGAAGAAAACATGTTGGCCATGTATCATCTTCTGCACAAATCTGCCTTCATTAACATGACTCCTCTGCAGCTTTTACTCTTATATTTGAAGTCAGTGAGATCTGTGCAAATTCCTTCAGTGACATTAAGATCTGGAGTATAAACTGGCAGCATCAGAGAAAAAGACTGTATGGTAGAATCGTGTAATCTAGTCTGCAATTGCATGCAGTGCAAAGCATATTTAAAATAGAGCAAGACCCAGATGTGGTCCTTGCAAGGCATCAGCAATGCAGTGATGAAAGAGCAGGTAAGGATTCATGAACTTTTTCATATTAAGAAATTCCAATCTGAATACATTACTTGGAAGAGCCATGCCTTGACTTGATTTGATTTTAAAAGTAGAAGAGAATTGAAAACAGTCTTTAAAACTGGTGTTTTAAACAGAGACTTTATAGCATACGAGGCCAGCTCAAAGTTATACTGTAGTAGTTTAATATGGAACAACTTGTCCATATGTCTCTTCTTGGGAACGAATCATTTCACATATTACAGCAAGACACAGCTGAAAAAAAGGCATGTTTCACTGTTACTTTTATATAGCTGAGAACCTGAGCACAGCAACCTCATACCAAAAAGTGTTACAGCAAGAGTTTACGGCATTAATAATAGGATGCCCTACTGCTGTGACACATTCTGTACTTTGAAATAAATATTAGTCACAATAGTTAAGGTTTAAATCCATATACTTTAAAGTTGAGCTGTAACTATGACACTTGCAACAGTGATGATTTGCCAATAAGGCCTATTAACCATTTCGCAAAGAGCTCCTTCTTTTATTCACTCTCTTGTACTACCTTAACAATATCTAGCTATAAATCATTAAAGACATTTTGACTTTAAAGAAAAAAAAAAAAACAAAAAAAAACCCACAAACAAAACCATAACACAAACACTAGCGCTGGAAAACTGGATGTTGGAAATTCACCTTCATTTTTTTGCATTGAATTATCACCTTTTGATTTCAGCACACAGAGGTTACTTGCAACTAATAAATCATTACTTTTTCAATTTTAAAATCATAATAAAAAATTCCTTCTATAGGACTAGGTTTTGAGAAACATTATGGCTCAAGTCCCGTGCCATGAAAAGTCAACGGCATACTCTTTCATCTACTTCTTTTGGGCTTTGGATTGGGCCCAGCATGGAAAGCATCCATTCTTTTCATTTACTACATTTACCTTTCAGTTTGTATATTCAAATAACAATGATTGGAGGGGAAAGGAAAAAAAAAAAATTAAGGCAATATTTTAAATCATGAAAATCTGCTTTAAAAAAAAAAAAAAGACTGTCTTATGTAGGAAAGCAAATATATTACTACAATCTAGACATTCACACAGTTCCTTATTCTTTAGGTGGTTAAAACTGGCCCTGCTGTACAGAGGAAAACGGAGACAATGATAAGCAGCACTGTGACTATTAGCTTAGAGGGATTCTACTTGGCTATTTTCCTGCAGCATGCACTGCAATCGCAATAATAAAGAAATCCAGTATTCCACCCTAATTCACCGAGAAATAGAAACGCTAGAAATCTAAAATAATTAAGTCAATTCTAGGTTTTTCAAAATGGAAAGGAAGCCTCTCTTTCATATTAGCTTTGAATTTCACAGAGATACAATAGCCATGGAAGGAAAAAATATGTCCATCAACTAAAATAAACTGCTTAGTGCTGCAGCAGTGTGGTGAACAAACAAGAGCAAACCAACAAATTAAAAAATAAGAGAAGTATAAATAAAAAAGAAATGAAAGGTTAAACATGTGATTCGGGTAACAAGCCTGCTCCAAGAAATACAAAGGGGGAGACTCTAAGTTATAGTCTGGTCATCATTATTTTTTTCTTAATCTTGCATTTGTGAAAAACCTGAATCTATAATCAGTTAGATGAAGCTCAGCGTTAGCTCTTGGTTAACAAGTACACTAAACCAGAAATTCAGCCTAGATACTGTATTCCCACAAAAAGAAGGATTTCCAAGCAGGTGATCTGCTACTGATAGAGCCCTAAACCAACGAATAAACTCAAAACTGGACTAATATGTCACATGCAAGTCTGAGGAGTGATAATTAGAAGCCTTGTTTCCATTATTGACTAGTTTTAATTTACAACACAAAATGAATATAGTTAATCAACAATATGAAAACGCAAATCTAAAGGGAGGGTGCAGTCTGAGTGCATACCTTGCACATCATACACATTATAGAAAATGGCACATAAAATCTAAGGTATTGGTGGTGGTTATTGAGAGATAAATTTTCCATCACAGAAATCTGCCATATCCAGTTCAAATATCTTGTCTATATGGATAAGGCTCATCTGACAAGCACATGTCTGAATGTTCAGATAAGAAATTAGCATTGTCATATACTAGCAAGCTGTTTTTTGGAATTCTTCAAAATTAATCTGTTGTCACTTTTAAGCCCAACTGCTGCTATGATAAAAAATTCCTTAAAATTAAACACCAGTTATTTAAATGACTGAACAAGACAACTGCCCAGATTTAATCTTTCAAGAATACTCCCAGACTTGGAGTATATTTGGTATACCTGAAAGAGTAACATTTGTATACAAAGCCCAAGTATTGAACAGTTTTGTGTGTACACTTATACTGTCTACAATGCTCCGATTCTTCTTAACGTTGGTCCTTTAGTTACAAATATTTTTATAGCCTTAACATAAAGAAAAACTCTAATGTTCCCATTAACAAATGTTGTAGGTCCCTTAAGGATACAGCAGATATTTTTTAGGAGAATAGAAGAGGGATATCAAGAATGAATTTGGCTGGTGCCTTTTATTGTTTAATTCTCAAATTATATCAGAAATCAAAGACTGTGCGAATGACTACAATTATTCTACAGCAAGAAAAGGCCCTGAACTACTTAAAGATTTAACCTTTACTTCCACCTAACTGATGCCATAACAATAGTGCTTAGTATGTCTCAAGGACAAATGATCATTCGAAGCTGTATACAATCCAAGACGTGTTATCGCTCCAGCAAACTGTTGTCCTAAAAATTATATTCATTGCTTTTCAAAATGTTATCAACTTAATAAATAAATACCTTTCAGAGTGAAAAATGTGGCAGCACTTTATTTTGTTTGTAAGGGCATTCTTTATCAACAGTATTGATAAAAGCAAAACAAATCCAAAAATTACCTGTTTCTATTCTTCCCAGCTATCCCTTTATATTCTGTATATCCAATACCCTGACTGAAATTTAAAATTCATACACTTATGTATTTTATACTTAATTCTTTTATTCACTGCTGCTTTATTAGTGACTGTATTACTAATATAAATGTGGGGTTGAATGATATATCATAAAATCCTATAAACTGTACATCTAGATAGTATGCCATCTGCATATAAGAAGACATGCCAGTACACTATACTATCTAAAAACACCTTTAGTAATATTATGTAGTTGTTACCAACACAGAAGTACTATTTTACTTCTATGTTTGTATAACACACTGCTACATGGCTGAAAATGGAAGGAATTCCTGTATCCAAATGCTGCTCCAGTGTTAGCAGCAGTGACTGGATTCAAAAGTGTCAACTTCTTGCTGGTTTAATGAACACGCACAGTACGATAGCTAAATTCCTCTTTCCCAGGAAACTTCCCATAAAATTCCTTCAGTCCTTTATAAGATGTGACCTGAAACCACTGTGCCTGTAACACATTTAGCATACTTTCCAAGAGCGTCTCAAGAAAAGAAAGCAGAGCAGAGTGTGTGTGTGGGGGGGGGGGGGGGGGGAACCCAG
>JANHGN010008208.1:0-41844 GCA_024605025.1 Megaceryle maxima
ATTGGGTTTGCTATTTAATTAATATTTATAAGTATTAAATGAGTCCTAGTGACAAGCAAATGAATTGAAATTAAAGAGTTTCTACTCAGAATCAAAGATGTGCATCTGATTTTTGCTTTTTTAAATCTAAGAAGTTTGAAGTAATATGGAGTTAGCAATGGAACTACAGCTATTTCTAATTATTACTGTGTCTGACAGGATGCATATGTTTATGGAATAATCTATGCATAACATGAAAAAGATCTTTTTACTGTTTTTGAAACAGTGTTTACATCAAAGTAAAACATGTGTGATAAAAGAACAAAGCAAAAATCCCTAGTTGCTAGTCCCACTTGAGAACTATATATGGGATATTTACAACATTTTTTTGGTGTGGTAGAATTCCATGTGTCAGGATGATTAATTAACAGACATGAAAAGTTAAAGGACCATGAAGGTCTGAGGAAGATACAGCATCTCCTGAACTAACAAGTTAGGTAGAAAGGAACACTAGGCTTTGTCAGGGGTTTTATTATTACACAGAAGGCACCTGGGCCCAAAGCATCAAGTGGAAGCAATTTTACAAATCAAAGGGCATAAACTATGTGAAAAAAATATGAGTAACTAGTTTACTCAGAGGACTTGTAACAGGATCTGGAGCTTTCATCCTAGCCCAATTAACAATGACCAACACCGAGTCTCATCAGGAATAAATTGGGCAGATGTTCCCATCACAAAATCATGACTACAGCTGACACCAATTGACTTTCTTATTGGTCATGTCAATAGACAATGATTACATGACTATGAGATATGGTCCTTCCAGAAGGGCTTTAGGATGGTTGAAGAATGATGTCTTGACTGTGTCTAAACTGGGAACAGACATTTCTTAGGCTCCTGTTTGAAGAACTGTAATTGGCCTGATTCTTTTACTGGACACAGGTATTGTAAATCAGGATTGCTGATTTACAGCAGCTTCAATGATATCCCTGGAAACAGTTCAGCATAAAATTTGTGGATGGAAGGACAGGGTTGAGTCACCCAGAGGCGTGACTTCACCATTTTTGTCACCTAGTAAGTTGTGCATAGTGGCACCTGAGGAAGGAGAGTCTGTCCTGCTGTGCATCCCTTCTATTAAGAGCTCAGCTCATAAAGCTGATGAGCAATGAAAGAGTCTGATCGAAACATTTTGTTGGCAAATGGGAAATACTTTGCTAATGAGCCTTCCAGTTCCTCCATGGGGTGAGACCCACAGTGATGAGTATTCTCCCTGCCTTGCTCTCTAATGACTGGGTTTTAGCCATTCAGATATATAAGGGCATATTTTGAATTATCCTAATTTTCCTTCACTTTTTCTTTCATGTTTTCCATACCTTCCATTGGTTCTATAATTAGAATAATATTTAGTCAGCTAAAATGACATGGTTCAAGTGTGACTACTGTTTCTGGAGATAATATGAGCAAATGTCAACATAAAATTTATAGGTACAGAAACATAACTAATTCTCTAATGAGTCCTTTCAATCTTAACATAATCAGTGCAAAACTAAACCAGTTGGTTCTCCATCCCAACCATGGAAATATAAACTCACTGTAGGATTGGCTGATTGCTGAAAAAAACTTCATTTTGGATAAGAGCCATTTTTAAGCAAAGGGCTGTTTACTTAGCCAGGGAAGTTTGTCTGTAGCGAGTAGACATCAGAATTGTTTATTATTGGAACCCAGAAGCACATTAATTATGTGATTTGAGTGACTGGGTAGCATCAGCCCTGCAGGTTTTGCATGTCAAATGCCCTCATCTCGCATGACATAAACTGACCCCTGAAGTGCGCGTCTGTGCACTTGAGGTTAAAGGAGGACTCTCCTCCATCCCCACCCAGGGTCTGCCAGGGTGGCTGTACTGCAAATTTATGTTTTGGGGATATCAGAGCACTTTGATATACTGCATGGGGCAGCAGCCTAGCTTCAATTTCACTTACATGTTGTGATTTCCTATGAAAGATCATCTGTCACTGGGAGCTCTTGTAACACATTTGCAAATAAGGTCAAACAATTTGTTCAGAGGTGAACACGGTAAGTATAAACACATTGTAAATATTTGAGTATAAGTTTAATGGTGTTTGAGAGGTTCGCACAAAAAACCTCACAAATAAAATCGCTATATTTAAAAACAAATTAGAAACTTGCACATTATTTTAGCCTTCGGTGGGCATTCATCATCATTATAGACACTTCTGTTTATTTGGGTTTGCGTCGGGGAAAAGGGAATGTTTAGGAAGGCCCAGCAAAGGGCGGGCAGTGTGGTACGGTGGCGCTGCCTGGGCTGTCCCAGCTGGGTCCCAGGGCTCCAGCCGGCCCCTGCAATTAGCAGCTGCCACCACAGGCCCCTGCCTGCTGCCGTACAGGGCACAGGCTGTGCCACCCTCCCCACACAAAAACCCATTAGGCTTGGCTGAAAAATATTTTTTGAGAGTGATTATGGTGTACAGGAGCACCAGCTTTGGTTTGGTGATGCTCTTGAGGGGAAGAGTCCAGCAGTGGGCGGTGAAGGGACTGTCGGGCTCTGTGGGCAGCGCTGGCCTCATGGTGCTCCTTGGCTCTCTGGGTGGGGAATGAAGGGTGTTTCCATTCGAAAAAACAACTTGTAATCATCTCTTCTGTGTTTTGTGGATTTTTGTGTGCACTTCACACTCTGGGGAAGACAAAGTGAATCTGACCCCTCCAAATTACCTTAGTACCGCTATTTGTATGACTGGAGAAACCCCTCATTTACCTCAGATGTATCAATCAAAGCTCTAGTGGGAATTTCTTGTAAATCCTACTCTGATGTGCCATCCCTAGTCCTGCCACAATCTCTGTAGAGAAGGCTCCTTACAGAAACATTTATGGCCATATTCCAGCACGCTGAGGAAATTTCTTTTACAAGGACTTTCAGGTCCCCTTCATACCACAACAATTTCAGGATGGTTTTGGAGACATGAATTAAGATATTTCCAGAGTATCTCTCTCAAATTTACATCCCTGAGTAGTCTCCAGGCAAAGCTAGATTTGAAAAGCATTAAACCTATTCATTTCTCACATGGCTTTGAAGTTAGTCTGAGAGTAATGTTTTTCAGGTCTGCAATATTCATCCTCCAGTTGTTTGTACAGGACCCAACTCTGCAAACACTTCTGCACATAAAGTGAGGAAAATCATACCTGAATGTAGACATTTTCAAGTTTATGTCTCCAGCTAATAAATGCTTTGAAACAGAGGACTATTTGTATGTGGAGCAGTATCTAAAGTATCTGGCACCTTTAGGGGGCACTAAAATAAGTCATAATATTAATTCAGTATAAATATGTAAATTTCGTTATACAAAAAAATGTAAAAAACAGTGGATTAAAATATAAATATATATGTGGGACTCCTAGCACTTACAAAAGTGATCTTTTTGTCCTGTGCAATACTATAAATGGTATAGGTAAAGAACTTGAGTTCATTAATCTTACTTTTGATCTTCTTGAGTGAAATTCACCCCAGGGTTTCATTTGGTCTCTGCTGAAGCCATACTATAAATCACATGATGTATAGCACACAAAGATAATTATTTTGCTAGAGTTTAGGCTAAGTATTCCTCTGCCACACTACCATTTTTAAGTGTTTGGTTTTGTCTTCTGCAGCATTATAAATTGCAGTGCTCGGATACACTTCTTACCTGTTACAGGGTACTGTTAAAAAAAAATTGGATTCTAAGTTTGAAAATAGCAGGGAGAGCTGGCAGCTGCTTTGGAACCCCTGCATTAGTGACTCTGTGTGTGGATAGCCCATTTCTTTAGTGGCTGTAGCTGGAGGAGCGAGCGCCACACAACCTTTCATGGCTCCTCAGGGAAGGGCAAGCTATTGCATAGGGACTGACCTTCCTGTCAGCCTGTGAGACACCATAAACCAAAACTGGTGGAGGACTGGACTTAAACTGTTTCTTCTCAGCCAAGATCACACCCTTCTGGAGATTGCTTCGTCCCAGCACAGAAGTGTGAGCTGCTGCAGTAATTCTGCCATGAATGAGAGCCTTTCTTTTGAGTCATATACTTTTGTTTCCAGTCTACAGTGTCTTGGCATACTACTGTGCTGGGGATTATCCCTGAAAAAAAGCCAGAGCCTGGAAAATGAGCCATTTTCAGCAGCTATGAAACTTTTTTTTTTTTTTTTTTTTTAGTGTTTCCCTCTTTATATATAAATATATAAAAAAATGGTTTTACTACAGTGAAACTGAGCAAATTATTGTAATAATAAAAATAATACTATAACATATTATAATACTATAATGTAGTAGGAAAATGCAGTACCAATAATATTATCACTAATATTACCATTAGCAGTAGTAGTAGTAGCAGAATAATACTCTTAGAGTTAAAGCTTCATTTTCCTGGGTGCTGGTCAAACATAATGAATTAGACTGACTTTTTTTCCAAGCAGTAAAAGCTCCAACACCACAGGAAACTCCATGCAGACAAATCCTAAATGAGCACAGGAGAGTGCTTGGCAGCTTAAGGAAAGGACCCAGCAATGGCTGTAGCAGGACTGGGATCAAAGTAAGGGCCATAAGAGAACCGATGAGGAAGAAAGGGTGGGAACCATTAAACATGTACAAGGAGACATTTATATCAACAGTCTGCATTCAGTTCTCTTCTCTCCTACCCTGAAAATCCTGCCAAAACCACTGCAGGCAGCAGCAGAGTCATACGGGTACGATTTATGGCAGAATTCAGCACAGACAGTGTGTTTCTCCACTCCACTGGGCTAGGGTCCCTGAAAAGTCTGATCAACTGATTAATACATGCCTTTTTATATTGTCCTGTCTTAATGTGCGATATCTTGTTATTACTTCATAAGATCTAGTACAAAGTTAATGAAAAAAAAAACATCCTTGGCACTGAAGAAGCTGTGAAACTATACACACCTAAAAGAGAATACTGTAACACAGAGCAGCTCTGAACTCTAAAGTTTTTTAAAAATTCCTTCAGTCCTGGATGGTCTCTGGAATTTCTTTCATACAGGAGCACTCCAAAACATTCCATGTCACACACCAGAGACTAGGCTGAAATTGTGTCCTTTGCTCATCCTTTTTAATATCTTACTTTTGAGTCTTGTGTGATTGTACTTTTTTCATCAGGCCCCCTAAAAGATGATTGTCAATGGCACAAACAGATCTACCTCTGGCTACAACAAATGTTATGCTTCAGCTTTTATTCATCAGAACTTCAGATTTTAAGTTAAAGCTTGAAACACTGTGCCATAGCTTACAGATACTACCCCTTTCTTATACCCAGATGTCTTCTAGTAGCATCCTGAAGTGTGTCAGACTTCAGGCTCTGTTAATACTCACTATTGGCTACAGAAATCCTTAAAAAGCCCCATTCTACAAAAGTATGAAGTTTATACAGATGTATCAGACTGAGTGGAGCAACAGGATTGAGGTATGCCAGCAGAGAAAGCAGAGTTCATGTCTGTGCAAAATTTGGTTTACTTCCTTTCTTAGATTTGTTCAAAGATAAAGATACCTGGAAGGGTAGCCCACAAGACATGAGTCAGTAGGATATGTAATTTAAAAAAGGGAAAGAAGGGATATCTTTATAGAAAAGCCAAATGGAATTAAGGAAAAAAGACAAAGACCACAGGGCAGGGAGAGTGAGGCTGCAGGAAAGCCATGAGGAAAACCCAAGGCTGGAAAGAATATGGAAGCAGGAAGAATAACCACTCTATAGTAGGCACAGGACAGTCAAACTAAACATCTGGAGCTATTACTGCTCAAACTGTTTCCCCTGAAATGAGACTCAGCTTAAACAAATTTGGCCTGAAAAACTGCAGCAGATCAGCAGCTGAGTCACAAACTGGTCTTTCTTGCTTCAGGATAACAAAGGTGGACATGACACAAAGGTGGAGTGATTGGTATATCTTCATCCATCCAAGTCGAATCTGATGCTGTAAATCTGCCCAAAATCTAATCTAATGGCTTCACTGAGGGAGGATAAAAAAGATTCTGCATTTTTCAGGATGAAAATGAACTTAGCAGATTTAGTTATCTCACGTGAAAAGAAACCCTCTTGCCAGAGTCACGTTATTTAAAGCTTTTGATTGACCTGAGAGACTTTCTAAACTTTCTTTCCTCTGCTTCTCACTCCCCACAATATAAAGTCTATTTTATTTTTAGATGTATCATGACAATAAATTTTAAACCCCTGGATTTCTCAGCTCACTCTTTCTAGTTGGCGCCTCATTTGAGTAATGGGTCATGAAGTTGACATTCCTCCAGTGATGTATTGCTTGCTAGAGCGGCATTGACCAGGAAAGGCAGGTCAAATAGTCTTTTAATTTAATCTTTTACAGCTAGAGATGAGAACAGTATGAAAAATGCAAAAGAGGATATCCATGTGATACTCTCTCTGGGAAGAGTATCCATGGAGGAGGGAGAGAGAGAGAGACAACATCAGCAGCCATGGAGAGCTATATGTCAGGAAACATGGTTTATTTTGGGGATGAGCCAAAGGCAAAATAACAAGTGAGAGGGAAATGATGGAGAGGTTCTGGGGAATTTTTCACTAGCTGATTACCTTCTGTTTAAAGGTTTGGCTCCAAGTTCTTTTTAGGTGGCTTCATGCAGAATACTCTTCACAGCAGAGGAAAGCTGTTACTTCTGGGAAGTTAAAGCTGAGTACATTAAACTTGGTTTTCTGACTGTGATTTTGATTAATGGTGTTTCTTAAAATATGTTGTTTCTGTTAGGCCATTACTCCTGATGGCCCAGTTTCTTAGATTGCTGCAATTTATTACATTATTTCTTAAAGTTTAGTATGTCCTCTTAACTTCATGAGAAACTGTAGTCCACAAAAACAAGAACATAAAAAAAAAATAGTGAACTGTCTTGCAAGCTACTACCACTTTGTATAGGATTATGAGGCTATGTAACCCATTTAAACAGACAAATTCAGAGTGATGTGATTCGTTTCTATCAGTTTCCACTCCACTTGATGGAGCAAAGTTTATTTGATGGAATTCTATTTGTTATACAACTTGATTAAGCATTCTCCAAAACAGAAAGCACTCCTTTTCAGAGTTCTGAATCCCTTTTCCCATCATTGCTTTGCCTTTGTATTATTGCCCCATCTGAGTAAAACATATGTCCTTGGGTTTTAGCTCCTTCTAGCTTCTCTCTTTCACTAAAACACAAAGTTTTGTAAAAGCATCATCAGGAAACCCAGACACCAACACTTGTCTTGAATGAGCAGAGACACATGTGCTTGTACTTGCTAAGGATCCTGCAATAGTTTCATCAATCTGATTTCGGAAAGGAGATTAATAGTTCTGACAACTGTCAAAGATGAAGGGCCATATTTCTGCTCAATCCATAACAGTACTTTCTGTTGTTGTTTCAGCCCCACATATTGTTTATGCTGATCCATCTTTTCATGCAGAAAACTGAGTGTCTGTATTTCATCTTTACTGAAGTCACCCCATAGAATTTTAAAGTTGCGGAAGAAATTCTGACACTGCTATTCATTCATCATTGACACTGGAAAATGATGAGATATTATGAGAATGTCTCAAGAAAGAAAAATGTTTGTATTTGACTTCTCATTTCTTGACCCTCTGAGGTTATTTGCTTCATATTTTCAACCTATATCCATATCCCGGAAGGCTAGCAAGTCACTCTGTTTAATGGAATCTTAGATTCTCATGAACTTCCCTTATTCCAGCACCTAGGGCACAGAAGAAAACAAATATCACAAGACTTTGTGATAAAATTGAAAACCTTGGCAGCACTTTTGCCTCTTGCTGATCAGCTCTTTACTCCATGAATAATCTGATATAAAACAATGGAGTAAGTCACCTGTAGATAGTATTCACTGTGAGTAAAGCTGGCAGAAATATTTTCTTTTGAAACAGAACATACTGAAGAAAGTTCCCAACATGATTTTCTTGGTTATAAGACATACATTATATAAAATATATGCATGTATATACACACATATGCCTACACAGCTAAAAACACTACCCTAGGTTCCAGAATAAATAGAACTACTTGGGTTATGGTTTCAGTATGACTACACATCCTGGGTTCAGTTCAGGTTAATTATCACAAACAGCTGCTGGCCCAAGAAGCTGGGAGGGGCCGCAGCCGGGATAAGCAACCCAGCCAGCCAATGGGATGTTCAATACCATACTGAGTCACGCCCCTATACAAGGGCAGGGCTGGCCCAGGATAGGGGCACCTCTTTTCCTTCCATTGCTTCTGTGTGTAGCTTCAGTGTGGCTGGAGCAGGGAGAGTTGGCATCTTGGGCACAGGTAGAGCTTTTCTTGTTTTCTATTACTCACTTTTTATATCATTTCATAGAATGGCTTGGTATTGAAGGAATATTAAAGATTATCTAGTTTCAACCAACCCCACCCCCCCCGAGATGGGCAGGGACACCTCCCCCTAGACCAGGATGTTCAAGGCCATATCCAACCCGGATTTGAACACATCCAGTGATGGAGCACCCACAGCTTCCCTGGGCAACCTGTTCCAGTATCTCACCACCTTCAGACTGAAGAATTCCCTTCTTATTTCATTATTACTATTGTTATTACTGTTGCTTTCTTCTCTTTTTGTTGTTTTATTAAACTGCCCTGATGTCAACCCATGCGGTCTCACATTTTTGCTTCCTCCAGATTTTCCTTCCCATCCTACAGGAAGGGATGTAGAGGGTGAGTGGTGTTTAATTGCAAGCAGAAGTTAAACCATGACACTACACCTTTATTTAATAAAACATGAAGTGATTATTTCTCTTTTAATCTTAAATCAAGTGAACTGCATCTGTATGAAAAAGGAATTTGTTTATGTCTTGTCTCTTAAATGTCAGGCTGCTGCAGAAAAAGCACCAAGGCAATGCATGACACAAATTAACACACATATACTGGGTTGGCTAGAGGAAGCATTGCTTGCATCTTATAATAATGAAACCCTGTTTTTTTGAGTATTTAGATTTCTTGGTTGTATAGATTCCTTGATGTATAATAAATACATATGTCAGCCTCTCCTTCAGACAGGACATTTGAAAAACCTCTTTCTCTCTCTTTTACTTGATCACTGATTCTGCCACTGCTTGTAAGAACTTAATTACCTTTTTTAATTTCATTCACCTTTGTCGAATTTACTTGAAACCAGCTAGTGTTGTAAAAAAAATTCTTGTGCAGACACACAGTGTGACTGTAAAATAAGAAAATAAAGGGCATGTATTCAGGTAATAGGAGTAATTCTGGTTTATTTCTGTATTCTATCACAAATCCCCATGAGAAGCAATAGCTGACATTTGTAAATGGCAGCTGCTGCCTATGAGCTAGTGCAATCAATCTTCATGCTACTGCAACCAGCCACATAAGAATAATCAGTGAATGTGAGTCAACAGGCTGAAGCTTGTACCATTTATTCCTGTCCAATTAGAAGTATCAAAATAACAGCTCACCAAGGCAGAAAGAAGGCAGTAGCTTCTTATTTTCATGTCATATCTAATATGAATGCAGTAGTTTAATAGAGGGCATTTACAAAGTCTTTCCTTAATCTCCCTTTAGTGACTCAATATATTTAGAGACAAATTAAGCAACCCAACAGATAATATTGCATTAATGTATTAGCCATTGTGAACTTTGATATCAACTGCACCTCAGAAAAATTGTGACTTATAGACTGATATTTGGTCCCAAGGTCTATCATCTTATTTATTAGTAAAGACCAGCGTATGAATTCATCAGAACATTTATGCTACTGACTATAGGACAGAGTTCTGTTAAATGATATTATGGAAATGCCATCACTGCTAACATATTTAAAGTAGGATTTTAGATGTATATAGATTTAGAGAGCATATATTTCTGAGATTGAAAAAAAAAAAAAAAAAAAAAAAAAAATGGTAAAAATCTTACCAGTTACAAGGCTATATAATTTTGTTAGGAAAATTATGAAAACCCCATAACTGTTAACATATTAAAATTAGAATTTTAGAAGTATATAGATTTAAAGATAATATATTTCGGAGATAAAAAAAAAAAAAAAAAAAAAAAAAAAAGATGGTAGAATTCTTACCAGTTACAAGGCTATATCATTTTGTTAGGAAAAGTTTGAGGAACCAGAAAAGTCCCTATGTAGATTTGAAAAGCTGAATCAATTCAAAAATTTTTCTACTCAAGCAGGACAAAGGATCCATATTCAATTTTGAATGTTATGTTCATATTCTGGCAGCTGTGTGCCAATGAATCACAAATTGACTACTTAATAAGACTACATAAAGTAGTATTCCCTTTAATCTACATGTCCTGAATGTGCTGCACCCAAGTTCAACCAGATCCCTTGTTATGTTTATACAGTATGGAAAAGAAGAAATGGATGACTGCTTTTCATTATTTTGAGTTTGAAATCATGTTTTAGTCTCATTTGAATGAGTCATTTTCAGCTCATGGGCTGTGAATAAACGGATTCATAAAGGGACTGCTTTGTAAAATGTCTGCAGAAGGTAACTGCAAAACACACTGACAGTGGCTCTCATGAAAATGAGGTTCCCATCCCTCATCCTGAAAAGGATTGACCATGTATCTGGTAAGCATGTGCATATTTTAAGCACATAAGAAACCTACAAATTTTAACATGGGCACCCCAAAGTTTAAATTTACCAAAGCCTGTTTTGCCTGATGTTAACCTTGTCTTTTGGATGTCAAATGCCCATAGCTGAAGTAATCATTCATGTGAATCTTCACAGAACTTAGACTGGTTTTGTTACTCTTCTCCAGATGGTTTCTAGGCATAGCATGTCAATTTATATTGAGGCATCCAAAACTGAGCTGTGGTGCAACTGGAAATGTATCATTCATAGTTTTCTGTTAAATCATTTTTATGGTGAGATATTACTTGAGTGAAGTATTTCTCTAATCCTTCTCTTTGTTAGTTTATTTTGGAAAGGCACATTCATTAAGCTGTAATCCAACGATTCATATCTGTTTCCTTAGGGAACCATGTTAGATCAAAGTCTATTACGATAATGAGAAGTTTATTATATTTTCTAACACATACTACTTGTCATTAAAGCTTCCAGATCACTGATAGATGGTTGGAAGAATGAATGCTTTGGGCAATTACAAGTGTTTCTAGGAGCATCTAATGGTCTGCTTTAGTTGTTACCAATGCAGAATCACTTGTTAACAAATTGCATTAAATCTCTTTTTAAAAAATAATCCAAATAGTAAACATCAGGCCAACATGTTTTCTTATTGCTGTTTTAATTTAAAATTGGTTATTTACTATGAATTCCAAGCATCCTATAGGTTGGCAACATGACTTGCTATTTATTTTATTTCAAAGCCTCTCACAACGGGTCCTGTCAGAAGCCTTTTGAAATTCCAAGTAAATTATGCTCGAAAGATACATTTCATCTCTTACTTTTTCAAGGAATTCTTGAGCAGCACAATTTGCCCTTACAGAAGCTGTGTCAGTTGGTCCTTATCATATTATGCTTATCTTAATGTGTAATCTAGTCTTGAAGTAATTCCATTTGAGGCCTTATCTTTCTCAGCTAGAGCAGATTAAAGAGCAAAGTCTTTGTTCACTGAAGTGCTGTGACTTACTTGCTCTCAAATCCTTGGAATTCAGACACAGATCCCTGCAAGACTGCTGTCTAGCAAAAGGTTTCATGCACTTGCTTAACCCTAAGCACAAACACTCTTCCTGCAGCCAGCAGCCCTCTCTCCTGCTTAAAATTACCTGTGTGATCAGATACCTTCCAGCTGCATTGAGCAAGTGAAAAACCTGACCCTTGGGTGAATAAAACCAGCAGAATGCAACTATCTCAGGTAGTTTGCACTTTTTTTGCCCCTTTCAATATAGCTTCCATAAATCATATACAACACTTGGATCATTCAGAAACTTTTTCTTTTAAATACCCTATTTCATTAGTTCTAACTTCCTCACAGCTCCTGTCATACCTAAGGAACTGCCAAATGTTTCCAAAAGAAGCACATGATGAGAACATTTCTTGGTGAGGAAAAATGAAAAGAAAACATGTGCCTGACTTTTCCAAAGCCTTTTAGGACTTCTGTCTAAATTTCTGTTTTCCTCAAGTGTACAGCTTTGAAAAGAGCCCTACACTTAACACCAAACTGACAGAATTAGCCTTTTCAACATTTTTCCAGTGACTAGCGGAAAATATGCCCCCTCTACTCCACCTTTTCCTATATCTTTTACCATGAGCTTGTTTAGTTTCTCTGTGTTAGTGTCCAATGCAAGTCATTTTTGCTGCGTGTAACCTGGGTCTTTTAACTGTTGTAAAACCTTTGAAGTTTCCTCTTTCTGCAAAGAGGTCAACGCAGTCTTTCTTTTGCCCTTTCAAAAGGACCTTTCATTCATTCCTGTGTTTGGTCAAGTTGTTGTGGGTTCTGCTCTGGCCTGGCACCATGAGTCACCCCTACACAAGCAATTGCTGCTTTCGCTGCTACTGCTGTTTGTACTCCTTATTGCTTCTTTCATTTATCTTCGCTGACACACCAAAGGAAAGAGGGGGCTGAAAGGGGAGAATTTGGCTGTAAGCTAAATTGATTGCATGTTATATTTCATGGAAGTCTGGCAGGAAGACTTGAGTGATCTCAAGAGTTTCAGGAATATTTTTGTTCCTATTGGGCAAATCAATCAAAGCTCAGCCCAGGCTGTCCCGGCTCCCCCCCCCCCTCCCATTCTCCCCCCCCCCCGCCCCCAGCCCCCAGCAGCCCATAGCAGAGCTTGCGGCATTGTCAACAAAGGTTTGAATAGAACAAAAGTCTCCCAAGTGGACACTGCATTCACTTGATGGGGTCACATATTACCCAACATTTAATAAAACTCACATGAATTTGAAAAGGGTTCCCAGTTGGATCAATGACTGGAAAAGTAGTAAATCTAGATGGTAGAAAGGATGCCCTGAAATCAAGGTGATGCTGTTACATGTGGCATTTTCTCTTCTGTTTAGGTATGAAATAGCATGGATGTCTTGGGACTATTATAGTGACTTCTTGCCAAATAAACATATCTACCACTTTCCTGTGATGTTTCCACCCACCCTGAACCTGTCATGGAGGAATTAGTTTAAAGTAGGTTGCTTTTTCCCAAGTCGCTGACCAGGCTGGTTTGGCTCCTCTGCAGCTTTACACCCTTCTCTGTGGCACAATCATAAACCTGGCAGAGACAGCAGCTTCATAAATGACGAGGCTGAAGCAATACCTAAGCAATTTCCCCATGAAGTAATTGGGCAGAGACATCTCCAGTGGATCATGCTCTGTCCCTTTGCATGAGAGCACTGTCTTAACCTTCTCTGAAAAACAGAACAAGTGCTGCCCCGCCCCTTTCATTCTGTCTTTTCCAGGAGATCCCCAGGCTCTCCTAAAAATCAGAGATACTCTGCTAAACTAGTCTTCCACCAGGCTCTGATAAAAAGGTGATCTTAGTAATCCTGATGGCTGCTAAAGTAACGAACTCGAATTCTGGCACAACATATGAAATTTTAATTTCATGCCTGAAAACAGAGACTTTCATGCCTGAAAAACAGATAATTTCATGCCTGAAAACTGACAAATAATGACTCTGCATTCTTTCTTAGCAAATGCATAGCCTTAGGCTATCTAAAGAACATAAGGCCATATGATGTGTCACTGTTCAAAAATTCAAAAGGAATCTAAAGGAGTATTTTGTGCTTATTCCTCCCACCTTATCTGGTTCACCACCAGCTTTGGCAGTCACTGTCACAAGTGAGAGCTGAGGGAATGCTGAGTCTGGCGTCATCACTCAGCTGACAAGTTAGTGCTTCTGCAAGATACACAGCAACTTGCTGACTGCCAGCACCTTACTTTGGACACAAGTCAGACTAGAGAGAATGGATGCAAGAGCTCACAAATCCCTGTGCTTTTGGGCAGGCCTCCATTCTGAAAAAAAACCCTTTGTGTGCCCAGTTTGGGTTTTGAAGGGCAAAGCTTGTAATCCTCTTTGCAAGAACCTCTTGCATTTGGAGGTCATATTAATCACCCCTCTCTGCAGCATGCCACAAAATGTACCATTCCTTTTCAGTGTTTGCTTTTTAGTCATCTATTTTCTCAGCAAAAATATATATCCAATTAATATATTTATGAGGAGGAATATGCAGGTGCAATTTTAAATCAATATAAATATGGAATATGGGGAATGTAAAGATAAGAAAATCCCTGAGAGGCACATATAGGGACATACTTTGAATATAAGAATTATTGTCATATTGTTTTCTTCTTTGACTTTAAAGAGTGATCACTTTTTTTCAGTAAAATATTTGGTATTACATTTTCCATCTGGATGCCCAAATTCTTTCCACCAGTGCCATGTTTCTGCAGACAGAAGAGCAATAGCAGACAAAATGTGCACAGGTTCACCCTTTACCCATTACTCTGTAGAGTAATTTAATCTGGACAGTTGAGAAACCCAAATTTTTACCTTATTGGAAAGGATGAGATTTTCAGAAGAGTTCAGGGATTTAATCCTCCTAAACACAGGTGACAATTATTGTCTGTCTGAAATAATCACTTCCAAAATCTCAACCTGAAAAGCCCATGCAATAGCTGTCAGTTCAAGGATCTAGCAGAAAAAATCTATTCTTGCTGCAACTTTGCTGAGGCAGTCAGAAAACCACAGTTAAGAACCATTTAAAAACAAAACAAAACTTTTCCATCTTGGAAAGCAAGTACTCTGTCATTCAGACAGTGTAGTTCATAAACACCAAACAAAAATGAGATCTTTGAGCAGCACACACTTTTCCAACATAAAGCCCACATACCACCTCAGGGCAGCCCTGAGCGCTAACACTACAAAAGAAACCACTGTAACCTGCCACACTTCTGCATTCCAGCAAGGATGCTAACTGTTGAATCTATGGATGCTAAAATAAATGTGGTTACTAACCAAAAGTAAATAATCTGCCTAAAGAGCACAGCTGTTTTCAAGCTCTTGGATCTATAGATAGAAGAATAACTACATGGGATATACTTTTCCTATTAACTTCAGAGTTCAATGTTCAGCTTTCTGCCTGCACCATCAGTTATCAAATCAATTTTGATAACTGATACTGAATGAGCTGCTGTGTACCAGGGTTCAAAACAGAGGTATACCAATAATAAAAAATGCATGCCTAAAACTCATCTGCTGTTGCAAAATACCAGAGATTAAGGTAAATACTTCTTTTGCTGTGTCTTAAAAGCAAATTATGAAAGAAATAAACAAATAAATTATGAACAAATGATGATGAAAAATAATATTTATATTGCCATCAATGCATTTTGAAATATTTAAACCTGTTTCTGATTTTATTACATACTTTCCATTTGGCATTTACTGCTCCTGCTTATCTTACATGCTTTCCATTTATCATGTAAGAAACCCTCTTGAGTCTAATTAAATGTAAGCTAAAATTAAATACTTCTTATTTCCACCAACTACTGCTCTGATTTGCATTGGTTAGTTCCTTGATTAGTTTGGTAAAAGAGGCTGGTGGGTAGTTTTAAGTCTGCTCTCACCACAAGCTGGCACACCCCAGCAGGGGAAGGAGCAGGGCAGGAGCAGTGCAGGAAAGGGGGAACGGAGGTGGAGGCAGGTGTGGGACGCACACCACATCCTGGAGCACAAAAGCCCACAGGAAAAATAACATTCAGCCTCAGTCAGGGCTGCAGTAAACCCGTAAGACTTAGTTTGATTAAATTTGCCTCTTTTCTCAATACATACAAGTCAATCACAACTATAGTCCACTTAATCAGATAAGCTTTTAATTTTTGGCTGGAATCACCGATGAGTGTGTTTGGGTTCTGTTGCTTAGCGGAGATTGGCCAAAAGGCCTCGGATCGATTTGGCTCTGTTTCTGCACTGAATGTGTGAAGGAATACATCCAGAAGGAATCATTTCATGTTTACTTTGAAATGTGTTTCCTCAAGTTTTCCAGTAATCCACTTTCTCCAAATATTTGAGCCAGTAAAGTCTGTTCATACAAACATTATAGAAAGCAAGCATGCAAAGCTGTGAGCCAAATAAATTAATTTAAAATCTGTGGAGGACATTTGCAGTGTTCAATTGGTACCACTTTCTGTAGCTCCTGAGAAAAAGAAATCCTAGTTCCTATTGCTGAATGAGTGCTATCTGGTGTAATTAACTAAGAAGTTAATGGATTAAGGATTTGAGCCTTGAGTGAGGAATGTTTCTGTTATGCTTAAACTTGGGCTTAGCCCACAGTGTAACTGTGGTCCCACAGAGCTGTCTTTTGTGTGTAGGCACTGTGCTGAATCTAGACTGCAATTATAAAATATCATTATATAATAATTTAAGTGTGGGCAATTTAAACTAAACCTCCTCCACTTGGTCGTTCCTACACTTTTCCCTTTCTTTAACTTTATCTAATTGTTTATTTTCTATTTGAATTCTGGAATGTAATCAGCTGGAAAACCAGGCACACAGAAAACAGCATTGTAGGGCTTCCAGCCAGGTCCAGCACTGCCCCAGGAAACACTGGGGCACCTTGACTTTGCCTGGTATCAGGAGGCACTCAGCACCTAGCATGACTGGCCAATGTAAATGAATTCTGGCAAGACACTGATACACTGGGAGTAAAGGTAATATAATATATAATATACAATTAGTCCATATGACTTCTGTTGATAATAATTGCAGGTAGCTGGCTGCATTCCACTAATCCAAGACTGTCACTGTTAGATGAGGGCATATGTTATCTGCATTCATATTTCATTTCAAACAAGGAGTTATCCATTAGTAAACCAGAAATCAACTGCATCAATGTGCTCTCTGCCAAAGCTGCCTAGCCAAACACGTGCAGAGCTTTTCTGCCAGTGCTTCCCCACTGAGCCATGCTGCCTCTGCACCTCCCCTCTGCAGCACAGCCAGGCTCCCAGGGAATGATAAAAACGCCTGAGTAATTCACTGCAGGGAAATGCAACAAGTAAATACTTGAACTGTGTTGTCCAGTGAAAAGGAAACAAGACCATCTTGCAGTAGGAGAAGGGGCATGAAAAGATGTTAATCGCATGAGCAGTAATCTCTTTGGCTGTTCAGTGTGCCACACTTGGGCTTTGTTTGCCTTGACTTATCTGGCTTACTTATCCCAAACTGTGTGATCATGGAGGTGGTGGAGGGCCTCTTTAAGCGTGCACGAGATCAGCTACTGGAGAAGGGCAATGAAACGTTAAGGAGGAAAGGTGGTATCATAAAAAAAGCAGCAAGCTTCAAGGCCACCTATCTAGACAAAAGGGTTCAGACAGGCAACAGAAACAGAAAATCATTGAGACAGCAATGAATTATGAAGGCTATTAAAAGCCACAACTGAATTTACAGAATCAACTTCCCCTGATGTATTATAAAAATGCTTTTCCCTAGAAACTGGAGATACCAGAATTTGTATTGCAGATTAATTACAGCTTTATTTAGCAGAACTGGGGAGAGGGAGTTCAGCTTGGTCAAAACAATGTGGATATTAATAGTGTTAAACTCGCTGAATCTCAAATATTGCCAGGAAATCATTAACTTTACATTTAACAATTTCAGTTACTTCTGGTTTTGAACTCCACTTTTATTATTTATGGAATCTTGATTGTAGAAAAAACATACCCAGCACTTGTATTTAGATTCTGTTTACAAAGGAGCTCTGTGTTCCCCCTGGAACTTGCATAAGAACAGAAAAGTAGATTATGTGGCCTCTTAATACTTGTTAACAAAGACTCTTCTGTTTCTGACAAATGGTTTATGCAAATGTACCCTCTGGAGTACATGGAAAAATGACATTTTGCAATAGGGAACAATGAATATTCAATGCATCATTTTTTAGGTGAGCTAATGGATAGCTTGTATTCCACAGCCGCTGCAAATCTCTGATTTTGAAATTTTGACAGAGGGCAGGGAATTATCAATCGGCAGTGGAAACTGAAAAGCATTGTTTTTCAGCCCTTCCAACAGGATTCCAAGAAGGGCAGTTTGGGACTTTAAACTGCAGACTAGAAGAAAATTTTCAGTTTCTGCAATCTCAACTAAAGGACTGTTTTACAAAGACCAGTATGGATTAAAAAAAGAATCTAGCTGCATCCTTGAAGTCATAGCTACTGTTGGAGGGGCAAGAGGGTGAAGGCTTCACAAAAGCCTCCCACAGATATTAATCCTTGATGTGAATAGCACAAAAAAAAAAAAAAAAAAAAAGGCAATTTGGAATGTACAGGCTGTATCTTACAGGCCTTATTCATACAAACAGGAATGCTGAAGTCAATGGCTTTGTTTGTACTGGGCTATGACTCGCCTGAGAGCAAATGCTGCCTGAGGAGCCCTCATTTTGCAGTCCAGTTCAGAAAGGATGCATTGGCAGTGGGAATTTGACCTTTTCATGACAAAACCGACTTAAGCCATCCAATCACATACCACTGCTATATCTAAATGATAGTGTTAATTTGATAGAGAGCAAGAAACCAAAAAGAGTAAGACAGACAAGTTAAAGTAGCTATAAGGTAAAGGTTTTAAGCCTCCTTTGCCTCTCATGCACCTCCTGTAAGCAGTAAGCTTATTGAGTCTCATGAGTGAATAGAACAGGGAATAGTTTAGGGGAAATAGGCAGGCTTCACTCTTTCCTCCTCTCCTGCAGTTTTTTGCAAACATTTTTGTGATTTGGTGATAGGAAGCAAGTTGTTTTCAAGAGTTGCTCTCAAGAGTAAGGGAACCTCAGCTTGTTCAATTCCTTAGCCATTTGTACTGTGTTCTTAGTAGTCTTCTACAGTTACCAGAAAACTGGATAACTATATCTTTGAAACTTAGACATTTGGAGATAAGGAATCATTCGTAAAATCTTCATGCAGATTGAAAAGAGGATCAGATCTCTAATGTTCATTTACAGCAAAGGTATTCCGTGTATGAAGCAGAGTAAGTAATACCTTTGATTGCTGGGCTTTTCAAGTTTATCACATTAAGTGCAATTCGAAATTTGAAAACAATTTCATTAATATAAATATCTTCTAATAAGTATATGTCCTTAACAGGTGACATCAAAAGAGAGATTTTGGACATGCTTTAAAACTTGCATTCCAAACAGTGAACTTAACAGCAATGTTGTAAAAAATAGATACAGTAGATATTTCATTTCCACACAGTCACCTGAAGTTAATAGACCAAATTCAGTATTCAGTTACCTCACCATAATTCCTGAATTGATTTAACCTATAATCCATTCATTCAACACAGTAATTGTGTACCAGAAATCAGCCACTGAGATGCGAGATCCTGCACTACAAGATCAGATAGTACTGAATCTGACTCAGTTGTTTTTACAAACTATGTCCAGAAAAATCAGAAACTTACTGTTTAGTTGAGATCTATATAACACTAATATATGTCAAAAAGATTGCAGTATTACACTATTTTTAGTTCCATCAGAAGAGGTGCTTTAAGAAACTTTCCAAACTAACTTTTCAAGAGGTGAGTAATAAAACTTCCAATCTACATGTAGCACTGCTAGAGGCTTAAATTAATCTTCAAGGATGCTGAAAAGCCCTACCTTCTTTGTGGTGGCTGAGGTTTTACTAAATAGATGTTTTAATGGCCTTATGTGGACTGTATGTGCTAATATCAAGATTCTAAGCTGAGCATTGTTTCCGACTTCCCTTGGACTACATTTCTGGCTGATGAACAAACAAATTTTGAAAGTAATTCAGAGGGAAAAAAATTAGTGAAAAAAACAAAGACGTGTTCCATTTGTAGATTTAATTAAGATATCGTGTCAATAGAAAAGTACTCTGTCAAAGAATAACAATTTCCTGCTGCTCTGTATGCACCAAGCCAAAGCTGAAGGAGTTTTATTTTCAAAGTAGGACATACTGGTCCTGCCACAGCTGCCAAGACAAAGGATATGACACTCCTGTGGATACTGACTGGAGTTGCTTTAATAATTTTACCTTGTGGAAATCCTGGACTGCTGCTTGATGGAGAGGAGAAGAATGTCAGAAGAAAAGTCAGGTCTGGACTTACTCTTTCCCTTAGGTCAGTTGCTGGCCACTGTCAGACATCATAGCCAGGGTGACTGGCTTTTTAAGGTCATTTTGTAGCAGATGAAAGTTGCCTGGATGACAGACTTTCAGTGTCACCACAGCTTTGGATACTTAACTTGCTGTCATCCTTTGAAAGCCAACGGGATCTTTTGAAATCTAATTGCTGCTTAGTGTGGGGGGAAGTACTGGGGTTTGTGTCATCTGCCCAGTCTGCTTACCTGGCACCACCCAGGAGAAGTCCAATTTACTTCTAAATGTAATTCACGTGGTGAAGCTGGGACATTCTCACAGTGTAAAATCATGGCCAAAAAGCCACATTGCTTGTTATGGGTCACAGCTGGGAAAGAGAAGGAAATTAGAGAGTATGGAGTAGGTGGGGCAGCTCCCCAGGAGAACTGTGGTCTTCCAAGACCTGTACAGAGCCTAAACAGGTAAGGAGAGCATTTTGCAACACATATCTAGGGCCAGACTGAAAGAGAGATTTGGGATGCAAAGTGGAGTCCCAATCCCTCTTTGCCACACTGGTTCATTCAGCTCAGGCTATGGGCATTTTTTTAGCTAGTAAAGGCCAGCTAGGTTGTTTTCAGCAAATAAAAATGAGTCATTATTTTGATTTGTAATTCCCAGGGACTATTCTCTTCTGACCAATAAATGAGCAGGTATGTATGCATCTTAAATAGTGAAGTCCTCAGTTTGCTCAGATTATTGCATATAAAATGATAGCTAAAAAGACAGTAATCTCATCTGTCCATCAGGCTACTTAAATTGTTCCAAATAAAAACCTTGATGCAAAGACAGAAAACACAATGTCCTGATAACTTTCCCCATATAGGCACAGATAAGTGCTATTATGTTTGAAAAATCACATTTCTGACACTGAGCCTAATGTGAAGAGAAAATGGCTTAAAACTTGACCAGAATCAATACTGAGACTGTTACATAAATTGGAGTGTAAACTCAGACTCCTATTATTGTAACCTTAAAGTTTCTCTCAAATTCCTTCTTGGAAATCATGCTTGCCCTACTTAGAAAAAAAAAAAAAAACCTCTTATATAACTGTTCAGGAAAAGCTGTACATGGGGAATAAACTACTGAGCTGGCATTAATTTCATTTTACTCTAGTGTTCTGCAATATGACATATTTTACATCAGATCCACTGTAAGGTTCTTCTATCTATCAACTTTAAAGAGAAAAGTTGGACATTAAATTTATTTCTTGGGTAATATACTGGATGCTTCAGAAGTCTACACTGAAGCATGAAGTGATAGTGTCTGTTGAAGCCATCAGTTCTTATTGACAAGTCTGGTTAAATTATCAGGTTGTATGTAATTTTATTTGAGTGCAGGAAAACGAAGGTTATAGCCAAGAGCTTGGTGGGGTTTTCTTTCCTGAGATGATGATTTATTCATTTTGGCTTCAATAGCTACGGTGTCAGGCATATTTTATATTTTTCCAACTTTGACACTTCAAACATTTGATTTCCCTTTGCAACTTCCAACCTAAAACATGTTTCCCATTATAGATATTCAAGTGACTGCCTTGCACACACTGACTCATGAGGCTGGTTTTTATTTTCACAAAATATATAACCCTATTTGAATAAAATACAGATGGTGTCCAATACATTAAACACAGCAAATTTGCCATTCCCTCCTTCAGCCCCTCTGTGTTCCGTTCCCCAGATTTTCTGTGGCTATATGAAATTTTATCAGCCTCAACAGCTCCAAGAGGACATGGCAATAGAAATCTGATGCCATTCATATACGGTTTGCTACAATAAATAATGTGCAGGCTTTTAATGATTAGTACTTTTCTGCAGGATTCTGCATTTGGAGCTCTGCTTTAAAGTGAGCTGCATGCCCCTTGGAAGGTACTGGTCCTGTGGTAGAGTTTGAATTAAGGGCAATCAACATGCAACATGGCACCAAGTAGCTTTCCTTCCCAGGTGACAGCTGGCACAGACTCAGTGGCCTTTTAAACTGCCAAACAATTCAGAAGTTTAAAAAAAAAAAAAAAAAAAGGCAATATCCTAATAATATAGTAAGTTGACTCAGTAAATTAGTAAAACCTGATAAAATTAGTTGAAGAAAAATTGTTCACGGTTTGCTATGAAACTCTTACAACATAGTATACATATGCATAAAATTTACTTGAAATGCACATCTATATTTTTAAATAACATTCTATCAGGATCACTAGATGGCATTGGAGGGTGCTTTATCTCATCATAGGAAAAAGGTAGCTTTTGTCAACAGTCATAGTAATTTTTATTAGGAATACTAGAAGTTAAGGAATTTATTCCAAGCAAGCCAAAGGTATGTTCTATGCAACTTTGGTGAAGGAATTGCAGCGAGAAGCAAGAACCAAAGCCAGCTAAGAAATCACTGAATTGCTGTAGTTTCCCTCTGTCACACACAAGGAGCCCACCCGCTCAGAGCTAGAATTGGGAGACTGAAATTGAGACAGAAACAAATTTCAAAGTGTACCAAAGAAACTGAGAACTGATCTTACATGGGCTGAGGACTTCAGAGAGGTAAGAGTGAATCTGTTCCTGAGATTCAGAGTGGAAATTTTTGTACTGTGCATTTGTTTTTCCCCCACAACAAATGATACAAATACTATTTTATAAATGGGATCTCTATTTTTTCTTACACATTTTTTACTGTATAGTTCTCATGTCCCTTTCCTATTAGATTTAGAATGAGATATGTTTGTCAGCCTGTGATATTTTTGTTTAGCATCAACATACACTTCAGAATTACTGCTCATTTTAGTTGCCTACTCTTGTCCAGAGATTGTTACTGCAAAGAAGCCACACAGAATCAGTTGCACTACAGCTACAGTGGTTTCTGAATTGCAAGATTATTATTACACTTACAGAGTTCTCTTTTATTTGTACTCTTTAGCAGTTGTTAAAAAGAAGCAAAGAGGTGTTTGTTCCCATATGAACACATAATTCTGGGAACTCAGTCTTTCAGAAATGTACTGTATATCAGAATAATTATAGGTCATTGAACATATGTTGAAATATAAGGCAGCAAAATGTCACCTTGTCCCACGATCTAATATTAAACTTTTCAATTCTCCAGGTAGACTGTGCAGAGTCTGTTTGCAAATTCAATGCCTATATGACACAAAGAAGATTATTTTTTCCTCTGTAATATTGTCTCTGATTAATAGCTGTCTTTTATCAAAGTTCTACAATGAATCAGAAATCAGAGCCATATACAGATAAAAACTTGACATCTAACTGAAGTGTTTCCATCCTTCAAACAGACTTAAGTCTGGGACTAAAGGATAGTAAAACGTGTAGAAATAGCTCATGCGGATCAACAGCTTGTGTCCAAGAATGAGGTAATATCTTCTAGTAAGTCATGTCAGTTTTTTAATAGGTCGTGAACTCACACAAAGCCAAGGTCTTGTATAAAACACTAAGTATACCCATTTCTAACCCTGGTCATCTGTTTGACTGGCTGCTCTGCATTCCTTCTAGTGTATTTATAGAAAGCCGCAATTCATAAATACCAATTTGTACCATTATCTCCATACATGCCAGGTACTTGTAATATGGAAAACTGGAAATTGTTCTTAGGGCATACGTGAAGTCAGCAAAAGGATGTAAATAAGAGTGGCATTATACCTGTTAAACAGTGAGCGTAAATGCATAGAACTCTTATTCCCTTCTTGAGATTATTTATTAAGTAGTATGTCTTTAATTTGCTGTGCCTTGCTAAGGCTTCTATCTTAAAGTAAGGCAACTCTTCATGTTGTCATTGCTTAGCTCTCACAGGAACCTACACGTGTGTGCATATATGGGAAACCAGTCTATTTTTTTCCTTACTTATATGGTCCAAACCTTTAGGTCCAAGAGGCAGGTTTTATTATATCTACTTTAAAATCTAGCAGTCTGATTCCATTTTGTGTGGATGTAAATCAAACCTTAACTGAATTACACTGGTAAAATCAAGCTAAGTAAGATCAGATTCTGGCTTTATCATTTCAACGAACCAAATTTAGTCTTCCTTCTCAGCCTCACAGTCATTTGCTGAAAAACTGTGTTTAGCAGGGATTTTTTCTTTAAAAGCCACAATTTCTAATAAATGTGGTGTTTGCCCTCTGGCTTGACATCAAAGACAGTTTCATAATGAGGGTGGCACGTACTGAATTGTATTTCCCCTCAGTTTGCATGGGAAAGTGGGGCACCTATTAAACAAAGGCAATTCTTGACTGCATGCAATTACAAAGGCAAGAGATACAATGTTTTGTTTCTGTCACATTTTTAAAATGCAGCTCTTAAAAGCATCTGTGTCAACTTCAAAAAAAAATCACTTGTACTTGCAAGCCACTTACTTGAGTTAAAATGCCAAGGTCCGTGTCCGTGCTGAAGGAAGGATATAGACCCTATGTGCCCTGAGAGCTCTGAGGCACTTGGACTGACAGCCCAACGTGTCTCACTCCTGCTTGAAACTCAGAAAAAAACCATCTGTTCTTAAAAAAAAAAACAACACCCAAACAACAAACAGATCAAATGATCACATCTCAAAAAACATTTAGTATGATTGTAAAGTCTTTATATACTGCCTGCTCACAAATCTTCTCACAAATCTTCTTCTACCTTGAGCCCCATTTTCCTCCTGCAATTGATTGCTGAAAATTTCAGTTGAGTAAAACAAAATCTGTTTGACTTCTTTCAACACTGTTTCACATTTTGACCAGAAAGTTAGAGATATGTTTTTCCTGGAAAAACTTATCAACAGTCTTGCCACTCCATTTTTCTTTTTTTTTCTTTTCTTTTTTTTTTTCTTTTTTTTCCTTATTAACATGTTTTAGTTAGTCTTCACAGAATTTGCTGGTAAAGAATACAAGATAAGGCTCTCCCTACTAAAGTCTGAACATCGCCTGTATTCATATATTTATTCCTGACAGGCAATATAACATGATCTCTGGATGTTCACTATCACCTTCCATATGCTTTGAATCACAAGTCCTTTAAATAATTTGCTTAACCTAAATTATTATCAACAAGAGTGTCTTTTTTGCTCTAAATAGCAACAGTGCATGAAGGCACGGGGTCTTATAAACATTAATAGGGTCGGCACCAGTAGGAGTGGAATAAGGGTCTATATTTTGCCTCGCCAACTCTCCTTGTAACGCATGCCACTTGCATGTCCCCAGCTGTCTGTTACAGTGGGCTGTGGGAGAGCAGCAAAATCCTGTGGGGAGTCACTGGTGTCTCTGCTCTCCATAACTGTAGCAGAACAAGCCCATGTGGGTAGCTGTTTTTCATTACACTTGTCTGAGACTGGCTGATTGATCACTAATTCTACTCCTTTGCTCACCCAGTATGAACACAAGGCTACACTGACTAATCATGAGCTGTAGTACAAGCTGATAAGGTGAAATTCAGGGGCAGGGAGAAGGTCTTCACTATGCACCTACCATGGCCAGGTTCTGCTCCAGGACAGTAGTCACCAGTGGTTAGCACACCACATACAGTAACTGGCAAGAGGATGACCTGCTTTCACTATGAGTTTCTGTTCTCCCTGCCATCTTTTTTTTTTTGCTTCACAAATCTTGGGGGAAAAGCCTCAGTGAAGCAGGCAGAGGCAGCACAAACTACATTAGGAATAGTTGCACTTATACTAAACTCCTTTATCTCACATTGGAAGAACATCTCTTTGCAATTAATCACCAGTGTCTCACTGCTCATCCAATCCCCTTCACTCTCTACACAAACTTACCTGAGCTGCTCAGCTGGCAACTGGGCCTACTTGTTTTCAAGCTTTCTCTCAGTGTGAGGAATGGGTGTGGTGGTTATCAATAATTTCACCCTAGATTTCTCTTAGATGCCATGCTTCTCATAGATGTAATGCAAGTTTTAACAACTGGTTTCTAGAGCTGAATACACAAAACCTCAGCTTTCCACTTAAAAAGATGCATTGAAGCTGGGGAGAAAGCTTTGATGAATGACCAGTGAGAAAACAGTAGGCTCAGACAAGATATGGTAAAACAGAACGCATTTTAATTTTTGTCTAAGACCACACCTTTTGGCATCTCTCCACTCCAACCCTCAGGATGTCAGGCCAGAGGTGATGCCGAAGCAGGCTTCATTGCCTGGAGCTGGCTCCCGGTGGTGAGGCTCATGCCGCTCCTTCACCATCACGGGGGACTGTGGGCAGCTCTTGGAGGTGCTCTGAGCAGCAGCCTGGCTGTGGCAATGTGATGGCTGGCCTAGACTGAACTGCAGAGCTGCAGCACCCACTGCTTCACGCAGCTCTCACTTCTCCAGATGAACTCAACATCCTGTTTAGCACCTCATTTTCTGCACAGCCAATTGGTTTTTCACGGAGGAAATAAGCTCTCCCTGTTCAGTGTGACACGCACATAAATACATATACACATACACACACGTGCGTGTGTGTATGCAGACATCAGTCATCTAAAGCCCTGCGGGTGTCTTCTTTCATATTTCTACCTTGTGGCTTGAGGAAGCCAGGAAATGTAAAAAGCAGTCCAAATGTTAGGGGGAAAACCAGATAGAAATGCCTTTTCCACAGCAAACGTGGAGCAGCTTCCAGGCTGACTGGCCCAGACCTGCCAGCTCACTTTGTACCTTGCCTCCACTTTCTCCTCCTTTCTCCTCTGGGGCTTCTCAAGGGTTCCCATGACACAAGCGCCAGCCAGGGACTTTGCTGAATCAGACCCACTGCTGCCAAACACTTTCTCCCCGTGTATTCAGACTTTTACCAGTGCTTACTACAGCTATTACATTCAGATATTGTAGTATCACACCTCTCTTATTAAGATTTTAATCAGCATTTCTACTGGAAAGCCTTACTCTCAAAAAGTTATAAAACTGCCTGTATAAAGTTGATTACTGCTGAAATTTAGAATCCAGCTTCTTGGCTCATAGCTACATTTATTTCTTGCTTACTTGATCTCTGTTTGCAAAAGCTGATGTAAATTGGTTTGGCAAGTTTGTTTAATTCCAGGGATAAACAATGATGACTTAAGAGGCATTTATTTCCAGTATGCAGGAAGTGATGGAATGAAATTATACTGTTACCTGACTACAACATTAAAGAATTACCACAGATATAATTTTCTTTTTCTTTTAAATGTTGGTAGCTTTTACCTAGGAATGCAACTACAGAATTTAACCATTCACATTGTTTTTAAATGCTGGATATTTTTGGAACAGTGTACAGTGCTTAATGGGAAGGCAATCACGGGAGGTTAAAGACTTTCAAAATACATACCAGCACCTCCGTGCCAACAACCCGTATCACTTCAATGAACTGTGCAGTATGTGTTGGCATGATTTATGTAGCAATTTTAAAAGAATCTGTAGTGTTTGTTTATTACCACAGCATGACTGATGGCTTCCTAAGTGCACAGCGACACAATCAGCTGAGCTATTACGGCTGGGAGCTTGATAATTTGTGAGTTACAGCCGTTACAGCCAGTTCAGTCAATTGCCAGAAGTCGCTAGGGTATCTGTGACCTCAGAGAAACTGTGGTGAGATGAGACCTGCTGCAGATGCTGTCACTGTCGGACCATCTCTCCTGCATGGTCACACCGCTGCCTGGCTGCACTGGCTCTCCTGCTCTCCTTCCCTGACCCTCCTTTGTAAAGGAGCTGCACCACAGAACCCAGTGAGCAATTCCTTCAGGTTCTGCTCTCATCCTCACCCCTGCCAAATGTTAAAAGACTGGTACCAGTGTGACTCAAACCACAGGGTAGGAAAGGCTGCTCAGACATTGTCTTCTAACAGTCACTTGCTTCATGACAGGCCACTGCATAGACAAAGCCACCACATACCCTAGAATCACACCCTTCATTGGAAGCCACTAGAACAACCTCTGCTCCTTCCTGGAAAAAGTATCCCAGGCTTAAGTTTACATAAAATGCATTATGTGTAAGTCTTCACTGGATTTAGACATATATTCACAACACAGAAAAATAAAGTATGAAAGAAATTGTATTTATCTTTTATTTTTTTTTTTTTACAAAAATAAACAATTTGAGAAACAAAAGCACATTTTTTTTCCTGACTGTACAAACTACAAAACAGTATGACATTGGTCACTTTAGCATTTACTTTATTGCTTTCACTGAAAGCAAATTCTCTAGACACACCATGCCTGTAAAACGCATTTTATATAGAATTAAGGCTACCATTCATCTGACATTATTAAGGTCATTTACTTCATTCACTCTAAGAAATAGCAAGCGGTGCCTTAGAAAACCAAAGATTTGATGATAAAAAAATACAAATAACTGCAAGGTAGTCATTAAACTAGTACTGTTCCACCAGCTGGATTGCTTTGCCAGTCTGTCAAAGATGTGGCTTCCTGAACAACTCAAACTCGATTCAACAAAAGTCTTAAGCATGGGCTTAATTGTAAGCATATGCTTAGGCCTATCCCTATTCAGCAAAGCACTCGGCACTTTAAGTCCCTGCCCTTTCAGTGGGACTATTCATATGCTTTTGTGACTTGCTAGTCCTACAATATGGCTCTTTTAAATTAAAAATGAAACTTTATGATAACATTGGAAACAAAAATTAAAATTAGCTACAGTCCTGCAATTCTAAACATAACCAATTCCTTCCTTTTGACAAATACATCAGCATTGAATATTTGAGAGCTTTAACACAATTGCTGATTGTCTTCAGTAATGTTTGCTATTCAGTTTACAAACTGATACACTTCAGTTACTCTGTTGTGATTGTACGTGCCCAAATAAATATCAGCGCAGAGGATACAACTTCCCATAGAAATGATCAAACTTTCACCCCTGTACACACACATACAGGTCAGAAAGATTGTGTTAAACTTGGTTAGAAAAGCTAGAGCTGCCAGGTGATTTATAACCAAAATTATACCCTAACAGTGTATCTATCTTGTATTTGCTTTCTGGAAAAAAAAAAAAAAAAAAAATTAAAAAATCACATTTTAAAAATGTTGTTTTATTGCACATTCATCCTGGTCATGCAGGTTATTTCTTTAAAGTTTTGTTTGGCACTCTATAGATTAGAATGAGTAATAGTGCAATTATCTCTCCGGCCATTGCCGCCTTCTACCTAACAGCTGCCTATATTTATACACGAACAGCTCTTGTCACTCATGCGTCACACTGAGCCACTTTAGGTGTCAGTCTGTCACCTTCACATATGTTATCTTGTCAGGATCTGGCATGATATGATTTGAGGCCATCTTGAAGAAAACAAGCTGCCGACCTGCATCAAATAGGAAAAGGAGGGATGGAGAAGGGAAAAAAATTAATTAGAAGTGATGAGCAAAATGTTGTCTGCCTTAAATTATTGACATTTCATATTCTTCTTCAACCTATGCATTCTTCAGGCAACTCTTGACTGAACTCTCTCTTAACTTCAACTGGTATAAACCTGAAGTGCTTTTGTCTAAAATGACACTGACTCTCCCCTGGTTTCAGTATGTTTACTCATGTAATTACCTTCAAGATATGGCTATGCACAGCTAATGCAGTCAACGAAGAAAAGATCTGAAGCTTTTAGTACAAACTTCACATGATCTTTAAAAAAGTATTTAAAGACTCTCCAACTGATAAAAACAGGCTTGAGTACAGGGCTTAAATGAAGGACATTCATTCAACTGTACAGGAGCAGAATCATCCTTGTGCGCTTTAATCTTTGCAAAACTGATCACTGCAACGTATGTTAAACACAACTTTCTCTGAAATTGCTCTTGCTCATCACTTTGTAGCTCTGAGTTTTAAGCAAACTGGAACAAGGTTTCTACTCTTCATACAAAAAGCACCAGACAGTGACAACAGCCTGGGTAGCATAAGGCACCTGCCATATATACACCCCAAGCCAGTGGGGGCCAACTGGGTAAAGGTTTCACTCATCGGTATTCAAGGGAATGGCATCACAGTTCAGTTCTTGTATCTCCCCATACTTACTGACCTGACGTCTTATTCACAGCCCTGCCACTCAGTGAGTACCTGCTCTCCCACGGACCTGCACATCACTGCCTTTGCTTGCAGCAGAGGCTGCAGAGATACTTTCCACATCTGTTCAACGTCTGCCTTCCCTCTCTCAACTTCAGAAAATCAAATGCTATTTACTCCCAGATGCCTCTTTGGGGGCTCCCATAACACTATTTTCTTAAGAAGTATCACATGGCAAACAGGATGCCTCAATTACTGAGCAAATTTCCATGCTGTGGGTCTCAGGGACTCAAGTGCTCATGCATCAGGAATGACACAGTGAAAGGAAAGATAAATAAGACTAGAAATACTGCTATTATGTCTCATTCAGTTTTAATATTGCAACCTGAGACAGCGATTGCTCTAAACTTCCTACAAATTTCCCTGTGCAATTTTAATTACTTCTTTAGTATTTTAATTAACTTCAATAATCTGACTATAGATGGTCTGACACGGTGACAATTAGCCACAGGCAAGGCTAACATAAATTAGTTTTTTCTTGGTTCCAGGTAAGTCTCTGTTCACACCTCCCAGAAGCACAAAAATGTCAGAGAGCCGTAGCAGTGCATTGCCCTAAACACTCTGAAACATATGAACTGTCTAAAGTTTCTACTCACTTGTAATGCTTTCAGAGCTGGGGACCTGCTAGGCATGTATACAAGCCTGGCTGTGGTGTGCATTTGTGTTGTTCCACCAAGCAAAACTAAAGCACCCAGCCACACACAGGGCCAATTTTGACTTTAAGGTTAAGGCATGTTGTGATCACACAGGTACAGATAGAAAGCTGAGCCTCCAAGCCTAAATAGCTTGCCAGACTAAGGCCTGTGGCAGAGAAAGGACTTCAGTCAGCTTTCCCAAGGTATGGCTAGCATCAGCCACACTTCCTCTCAAAGGGACAAGAAGGGGAGCTGACCTGGCAGAAAATGGCAAGCACAGGCAGGGAAACAGCCCTGTGACTGTGGAGACAACACAGCAGTCACAGGGTGGGAAAAGCCACACCAGCCAACACAGAATAACATGTCGCTCCAGCTTTGGTGGGGGTTTTATCTTGGGAGAAGATGGTGAAAGAACATGGATTTTGTCCACTCCACCTTACAGGCAAAAACTTGTCTTTTCTTTAACCTTCCAGGGGTGCAGTGTGCTCAGGGGAACATGGCCAGCTGAGCTGACCAGGGCTGGCCATGGGGACATGCAGCTCTCCTGGGCATGCAGGGAAGGGTGTAGGGTTAGGAGATGGCTGCAGCATTCAGCATTTTGAACCCCTCAGCCACTCCAGAACTGCAGTTACCAGAGATTTTAGAAGAGACTTGTAACAATTATGCTTCTCAGATTGCTCTGGAGTTGCTTGAAATAGGCACAAGCCTGGTGCAGAAACAGGGAGCCAGGGCCAGCTCTCCACTTGATGTCAATCGGCACCGACTGCCTTCCTGCAGGGGAACGCCTCTGGGACTGCCAGACCCACAGACCTTTTGGAAAACGTATTTCTCTTTTCAGCAAGTGTATTCTGTTAGACAAGAACATGAGTTGCGGTAGCAAATGGGATTTTCCCCTGGAAATTCTTTTTCTACTTCTACTTTTACCTGGTTTTAACTCCTCCCTTCTCACTGTCCTTTAGCCAAAGCCCTACTGCTAAAAGCACAGTGTTCCCACCAGCGGCAGGACATCTCTTGACACCAGCCAGGAAGTCCCAGCTGGACTCATGGGAGAACCTGTTTGGTTTTGTGTCAAACTGAACAACCATATGGATTAGAAAGACTTATTTAAATCCAGATGTTGGACCACGTCCTGCACATTTAACCGTGAAAACAGGTCACAAGCTTTTGTTGTTGTTTCTGCGGCTGTGTTTTAAAATAAAATTTCAGACCCGGTGGTTTGGAAACCTATGGTCCATGTGGTGTAGTGCCAGCTCCTCTGAGTCTGTCCACAGGTTTCTGCTTCCCTGACAGCTGACAAAGAGAAGCCCCACCAAAACCCAAGCTGTCTCAGTTGGAGCTTCAGAAACTATCCCACTTCTCACTGCTGCTGGTGGCTCCCACAGCCCAGCCCAGCACACTCCCCAGAATGTATTAAAACACTTAAAAGCAGTCAGAATGTGTGACTCAGCTGCTGCTTCTGCTCTGCAGCATCTGCAACTTACCTGTCCAAGTCGTCTGGTTAGTTAGGACAAAAGCTTTGCACTGGGAGTAGCTGTCACAGATCTCAATGGCTTCGTTGATGTCAAACACAGAGAGCAGGCAGCCCTTATGATGGTAAGATGGCCAGCATCTGTAGTTCTCGTCAGGAATAAAAGCTTCAGGCACCCGTCTGTACTCTGCAGATAAGCAGAGCAAAGCAATCATTTTAAAAGCTCCAGCAAACTGCTTGTCTTTACCAGGCAAGGTTTATCATAACAACTTAGGAGTGGGATATGTGACAGAAAGGGTGAAGGGCTAGAATGTACCAGTGCCGGTTTACTCCGAAATGTGTATACAGCTCTGCACCTTACTTCCTCTTCCTTCCTTCCTTCCTTCTCCCCTTTTTCTCCAGAAAGCATCTGTAAATAAATAGTCTGTGCACAGAACCCTTTCCCCTTCCCCACTGCACAGGCAAGGCTTTGGTTTCATTAGGAGTTTTACAGGAAGAATGTCCCATTGAATAAACAGCACCCACTTGAATGAACTGACTCACTGTCCTACTTCTTAACAGTGAGCAGGATTGTCGGGGTGAGACCCAACCAGGCGTTCCCAGCCCTCCCTCTCCCTCTGAAGAGCGTGCTATTTTCCACCGGCTCCTTTAGAGAGGGAAGAAAAGACAGGCTTTTAATTAAGCAAACTTCTTTTGCTTGCTCAGATTAGTACAAAAGGGGAGTCGCTTGATGGGCCTCTGAAGAGAAGGAAAAAACCAGTTGTGGGAGCATGTCAGCATGGTCCTCGCCCAGCGCCTCCGCGCTACCCTGCCGATTACTCCTCTCCCTTGGCTGCCGTTCAGTCTCACTTGCCTTTATGAGCTGCCTCTTGTTCTCTGTTCACAGCTCCTCTCACTTTCCCAGCCACTGACAGGGGTTTCTCTAATGAATGCATCAGCAAATTCAACTAATCATTTATAAACATTTCTATTCAGCATCCAGACGCACAGACTGATGGTTCCCCCTTCTCTGCCCCCTCCCCCCCCCCCCTCCCAAAAAAACCAAAAACGACCCCCAACTCCTCCTATATCTAGCAATCTTATCAACACCAACACACAACACTCAATCGCACCGACGGATGGTTCCCCCGTCTCCGCCCCCCCCCCCCTCCTATTAAAAAAAAAAATAAATAACATTCTGTATTTCTCCTAATTGTATCTATTATGGAAATCAGAGCTGCCAGCCCTGACTCACAGTCTATTCTTAAGTCACTTCATTTCAGGCATTTTCTGCCTGACACTGCAAAGTCAGCCTGCTAATATTTCAGGCAGCACATTGTACAAACACCACTGAGTCAGAGGCGAGTGTGTCTACTACTCTAAACTGCCAGTATTTCACCTGAGAAAAGAAGAACACATCCACAAGTGCTCATTCACACCATGCAGTCTGAAATAGTGAGAAGCAAATGCAGTAAATGTTTTGTGGGTTATTTTTGTTTTGTTTGTTTGTTTGTTTTTAAAAAAAAAGCTTGGCTCATTAGAAGCATTGTAAGAAACATTCACAAACAAGAAGCAAAATCAGAGCTGATCATGTCCCACTTAAATCAAAAGCAAAAAAGTTTAATTCAGAAAATGTTGACTCAGATTGAAAAATAAAAAAGTATTTTTACATTACAAATGTTCAGTTCTCCATCAAAAATACCTACGTAATTCTTCTGAAGAAAGGTCACAGCATAAATCAAACTGCTTCTGGCTCTACAGGTAAAATCCATTTAAAAAGATGTTCTGTATTAACTGTAGAATGTAGCAGTAATTGTATGTAATTGAATAATATTCTCTTATCTCTGTATGGTAACTGCTATTGATTTGTGCCTCACAGCCAAGGTCACTAAACCGGTATGTGCAAATGAAATGTAAAGAAATCAGTTTGCCATTGTCAGCACCATATACAACTAACCAGCTGTATCAGTGTGCGTGCCATGTTGACTGGACATAAAATGTGATCATTTACAACTTTTCTTTGCACAGCTACAGAAGTGCCACTTAACACTGCACTGTGCCAAACCCCACGCCACAGAGGATGTTCACAGTATGGTGGCACTTCTTGCAGCAGCAGAAGATGAAGCATCTTCTGACAGGTTCTCCCTGTCAGCAGGGAGCGTGCCCTGGCCCTTTCCAAGGGTGCTGTCAGAGCCTGCCAGGCTCTGTGCTGGGGCTGGGTTGGAGCTGCAGCATCCCTCAGCATGCTGTAAGGGCACTAAGCAGAGTAGCAGTGATGTATTTTTATCCATGCAAGGCAGAAGCCTGTCTGGAAGACAGCTGTTATGAAATATTGCTCAATTTTTAAACTCTTCTGCACACAGATATATCTCTTAATACACCTATAGCACTCACTTTCTTCTCATCACTGTTCCTGGTACATCTGTCAGGGGTTAGGTTCTCAGCTGATGTAAACAGATTTCAAAAGAACAGCAGTGATTTACATGATCTGAGGCTCTGTCAGAGGTAGGAGATAAAGTTTTCCTTTCCATCAACTTTTTCAAGGTGGCCAAACCTGGTAAATCATTTGGGCAGCTTGGACACAATAATTGATGCACCTGGTCCAGCAATAACTTCCATGGGAATGGCAATGTCATGGCTTGTGGGTGAAAGAGAGGATGGAAAAATCTAAGCCAGTTCTTAAGGTGTTCTTACTATGCAGCAGAGCCCTGTGGCCATCCCTGCTTTTCTCACAGCTCCCCACAAGTTCCTACATGAGGAAAGCCACCACCCTCGCAACAACTCATGGGTTTGGGGCAGCATAACAGGTACACAGCAACAGCACCCATATGCAAAGAACATTTTCCTTGACTGGAAGATGATCAAGCACCAGAGAGGTGAAAATACAGCCACAGAAGTCTAAGTAAAAGCACAGACAGAGTCACACAGGCTCCACAAAGACAGCTTCTGGCAGCTTCCCAAGACTGGCACAGCCCACTGAATCCCCACAGACTGGGGATCTGAGCCTCCTGCCTACACTGCGTGTGAGAAGGGGAGTGGGAGGCAGCAAGCAGGAAAGCTAGGAAGGTAAAGCCTCTTCCAGCTTCCCCCAGAAGCATCTCAATGGGGCGGTGGCCATGGGAAGCAGAGAGTGGGACACACAATGGCCTCGCACTCTGGTTGAAGCTCCCAAACCAGCCAGAAACTCCCACCACCCCAGGAAGCCAACACGGGATCCCCTCTTAAAACTATTAGTCAGAACTGATCAGAAACTCATTGCAACACCAACCAAGTGCTGGTCTGAGAAAACCACATTTCTCTCCAAAACTCACTTTACCTTGGGCAGAGCGAGGTAGCTGCCTTCCCCATTTGTATGGCCAAGACAAATATCCTTGGAATCTCTCGTTTACATAGTGACAAATTAGGGAGCTGACCCCCTAGCCCTTATTTGTACAAGTTGTGAAGAAATGCACTCCTTTCATATGAACTAGAAGGACAGTCCTGAAGGATACCCCTCCTTTGAGATGTGCACTGGCAGTGACATTAGCCTCAGCCGACAAGAGAGCTGGGCTTCCCCTAAACCTTTAAATGATCATCTTGGTCACTACAGTGCAGTTAATTGCTCAATTAAGTAATACTCCACTGGTTTAAAGACAGCTCCAGCTCAGGTTTTTGTCCTGACAAGACCTAAAACTTGCTTAAATGGAGTCCATGGAATTTGAAGGCTCACGGCAGTAAATCACATCATAAAAAGGTCAAAGTTCTGGTCGATTTCCAGACTAATGGTGTTTAAAACCAATAAATACTTGCCTAATACTATAAATGCAGCCATAAATTTACACTTTTGCATACATACACACAGCCTGACACAGAGTACATAAAGTCTATCAAGGTAATGGTGAAGGAATAGATCAGAGAAATACAGGACACTCCTACCAGTATCACATCAGAAAAAGAATTTTTTTCTCCATCTATTGGTTTTGTGAGGATTGAAGCAAATAAATGCAATGCAGTACGCTTGATCTTGATGTCACTTACTCCAGCTTAACATACGGGACCTGATTCCCTACTCACAGTGCTACAAATAAGTCCTAGTAGGAAACATTTTTCCTGCTCTGTAAATATTTTGAAACTTCAAAATATCTTGCTATGCTGAATCTGGGCAATTCTCAAAAGTTTTGTTTTGCAATATCATTACAAGTTTGCTCTGTTCAATCAAAACAGGCTGTTTCAATCAGGCCAAAACCTTCTTGAAGTTTCTTACAGCACTAGCCAGCCCCCCTGACAGTCATGGTGATTTTCAAACCAAGCACCTTCTTGTTGCAGGTAAGAGAGGCATCTTTAAAAGCAATCTGCAGCATCACTGACCAGTGCAAGTGCAACAGCTATAAATCACCTGTGTTGATTACAATCTATAAACATAATTATTTTTACCGTACTAAACTGAAACGTATAAATAACTCCACAAGTATATAATAAACTATGTGAAACTGCCTGTGGTTTTCCCCTTTTAGCTTGTTTGAATCACCCTAAATCTGATTTTAATCAATCCTAATGACCATTTATTTCATCCACAGCAGCCAGATTGCATTTTTACTACCAACTACAGCTACTCATTGGAAATTTGCCCAGTTCTTTTTTCTAGTTATTACCTGCCATTACACCATGGGCCAGTGACACAGACACAGCAATGTTCATCCTTGAGAGAGAAAACCTGTTGCTCCTTTTCCTCTCTCATCTTTTCCTCCATTCTCAAGAGGAACACTGGCAGTCAACTCTGAATTTGCTTTTAATTGCTTTGCTTACGAGGAAGCAGAAAGAGTCTGATCTTGCCAATCTCAGCAAAAAGTGGTATTGAGCAGTGTTTTGCTCTACAAACAGTCCCCACTGATTCCCCAGGAGCTTATGGGGAACAGAATCGGATCCTGAACTGACAATAAAACACTTATGTTTTCAGTACATTTCATCTGATGCTGAAATTTTCCTCATGCTTCAATACCTAACATTTAAACATGCTTCTGACAACGAGCCTCGCAAAGCCGTAGGCGCAGTTGCACTTTGGAAAGCTATTTTTTGGTATGTCTGAGAAAATGACATGCTGGGCGTATCCCTTGTGTCTCTGCTTTCAATCATTTCTGACGAATCCCAACTGTTTGGAAGGACAGACAGGCCTGGCAGGACAGGGGTTTGCCATCAGAGCGGGAGATAGCCCCAATTCTCTGGTGAGTATTTCTGTCCTTTGGCTGTTTCCCCACGTGCAGGCTGGAAGTGAAGTACGGCTTGTCTCTTTTTATATGCTTCTATTGTGCTTACAGTAAAGCCATATTTAAATTGGTATACAGGCTGTCACCGAAGCACAAATAAATAAGGAGAAGAACAACATGTTCCCTTACATTTTATTGCCTTAACATGACGCAGCTGGAGCATTTTTCCTGCCTTCTGCCCCACATCCCAGCACCACTTACCGGGCTGCAGAGCTGCTGGCCCACTTGCTCATAAAAAAAATGATGCTGCTGATGGACAAGTCAAAAGGTGTCTAGGGTCACATGTTCATGGTATTTAAGCTTAAAGACAGATGCCTTCGGGATTTGTAAAAGACACTTCTTTAGTGTTTGCAAAAGAAGCTGAGGACCTAACCCATCAGCAGAAAGCATTTTGCTGTACGCTGCCAAGTTGGACCTGGAGAAGTTTGTGCAACGCATTCTGCTGTTGCTAATGGTGGAGATGTGTGCAAATAACAACCAACCAGTCACAGCTGTAGAGCTCCATGCTATTTCCAGTGGCATATAGGGGCAAAGCAACCCGCTCCTGTATTCCTCTATGTGCTGGGATTGCCCAGGTGCTGATGCTAAAGCCCTCTGTACAAGGCACAGTGTAGAGGGAGACTTTCTGCCGGTGCTTGCTGCCCTGTATTACCTTTCCCCCTCAGCTGCTCACAAAGCAGCCTTGATGTTCCTGGGAAAGTAACTTCAGATGCCCAAGTGTCAGATAAAGCAGGAATCCAGACTGCAAGGACTGGGCTGCAGTATGTTCTTGGCTGAGCCTTCAAGCACCTTCAGCAGCATATTTTAAGCCTTTGCATAGTGGCCTGCTGTAGGATATACAGGCTGCCTCAAAAAAATATTCCAGCAGCCTTGCAAAATTTCTCTCTCACACATACACGTGTGCCCAAACACACACACACACACACACACACCCCACTGCAGTAATTACTGGGTGGATTCAGAATTTCCTAAGGAGGTTGCTATAGTGACCCTGCAGAATATTTTTTCAAAACACTGCTGTACTGTAAATGTTTACATACAGCATAATCCTGCCAAATTGTCTTAAGACAAAGGAAACACAAAGTGTCTTTGCTTTATCTCTAGCCTTCCACTTTTTTTAGGATTGAGAATGTACTTTCAACTAACAACAACAGCTAATTACACCTTTCTGTGGGCTTGCATACCCTCGGCCCTAATAATGGGTCATCTATTAGCTTTAATGAATAACAAAGCTATCCGATTTACTAGTGTTAGCTGATTTCACGCATTTCTGAGTAAATTCTGAGCTAACTGAAGGGCCGGAGGTTAGCTCAAGGGCCAGACACCCAGTTGGTACAAATCAGTGTCACTTGATTAAAGTAATAAAAATGTTGATACTGGGTCAGGACTTTACTGATGAACATCAGTAGATTTTTTTTTATAGTCTTCTTAATCTGGATAATTAATGGAACAATTTAATCATTTTTAGATAACATATGTCAGAAGAAATACATGGTTCCTGTTTTAATTCACATTCTTCTGGATTCCAGCAAGAGAGACCAACAGTCAATGGAATATAAAATTATTTGTTCATGGTGTTGTTTTAAATGCTGTAATGTTCCTATATCAACATTAATGGTAGTGTGATTTATGATTACAGAACACATACATAGCTATCAAATGTCTCCCACGCCTCTACTCTGTTTCTAAGATACTAAAGCAAAGTCCAGAGCATAATATAATTTATTGCACTATAAAATCTTTTACAACTGAAGCACAGTGAAAGCTTAGTATCTAAGACCTTCTGTAATATGACTATGTCATCCTGTTAAACTTTATTTACGGGAACACTAGGGTTGACAAGAACTTTCTTCATGTCACTTCCCTACTGATTATCAATATCACCTTTCTCACTTCATAGAGTTCTTAGGAAGAGGTCTTTCTTTCAAAAACATAGGTTTGGATGGATAACAGGCTGTTTTCTCAAAGTTTGTATTTTATTTATGGCCCAAGATCATGATCTCTTCTTCCTAGTACAAATTTACAATGCTCTATCCAAGACAATGTAAAATTCAAAGCAAGATCTAAGGCAAATTCTGAAGCATCATTACCTCAAGCTTCTGTGGTTCCTTTCCCCTCAAAAACAAACAAAACACTCAACAAAATACCCACCAAAAAAAAGAAAAAAATCTTGCAATTCTTGGATCTGAATTCTCCTCCAGTTCTGCTTTTAGGACTTCAAAGCAGATCATACACCAGAAAGGTGTTATTTTGTCACAACCATTTATATGCCCAGAGACTGGCATCATTAATTCTTATCATTTCTACTATTTGAGATGTGAAAATGCTGAGATCCAGTCACTTTGTAGAATTTCCATCATCTGGAGCAAAATCGATAGGAACTTGTGCCTGATCAATCCTGGCACACCAACATATGAATACAAAGCTCTGATTAACTCCAATATGGCCAGAGAACCAAAACATCATCTCTACTTTTATCTTAACCCAAGACTGAGTTGGAAAACACTCTACTTGAACTTTCACTATGCTGTAAAGCAAGACAGAAAATGTTTTAAAAATAAAAATCCCACAACCTCTTTTTTTTCCCCCCCCCCTCCTTTCAGAGAGTGTCCTCCTAGACTCCAAACAGATGGGAAAGTATCACAGCTGTCTCTTCTCACCTGTCTCCTCCTCTACTACCCACCAAGAGTTACACAAAACATTTGACCTGTTGAGCTGTTCAGCACTTGTCTCAGTGAGTGTTCAGGACGCCAGCTCAGTAGAGAATGTCCCATCAGTAGAAGAGGTTGATCACTTGGATACCAGTCCCTTCCAGCACTACTGTCACCTTCCCCTGCAACTTTGCTGTACCACAGGAGAATTTCTCTTTCCATAATTTCTGGATAATTTCCAATTACATAATCTCTAGACTAAGACTATTAGAAAATAATTCTACCATGATATTACCAATCAAATACCAGTTGAGGAAGGACTATATTCCAAATAAGAGTAATATAAACAGTTATATGTAGGTGTATTTTCACCCTCACAATATGGCTTCTTCATACTTTTCTGCTAAGGAAAGGGAGCCTTAAAATAGAAATTAAATACAACCCCTTTTCTGTTCGTTTAAAATAGCCTTAGAACAAACAAGAAACGGGCCTGTACAACTTAAAGGCATGGCAGCTAAATCTGAAAACACATCTCATCTATGTGTAATTTCCACTAAGATATCCGATTCCTCAAGCTTACCGGTGGTTGAGAACATTTTCCTATCAAGGAATTCAATATCAGACTCACAGTGTTTAAGCCAGACAGGCCAAATAGGTTACAGAAAGCATATACAGATTTTCAACATCTTCGCTTATGCTTGTAGAGTGCCTAAGTCCACGGGAAGTGTCCTACAAATGAAAAGGGCTCCTTGCACAGAAAGGCATTACTAAGCACAAACATGGATAGTGGATTCTGCGTTATATTACCCAGGACTCTAAGGAATTAAACTAACACAAAAATGTGTAATTATTACAGTAGCCAAATATACATGGAGCTCTGCTCTGTATTAGTAGAAACCTTCATGGTTACATTTACTACTGCTGTCATAAGCTTCTCTCCCTGAGATTCTTTATAAACATGAGAGCCCTCTAAAATTTAGAAGTTCATCTTGTCCTGATACAGCAGTTAAATCTGGAATCAAACAGCATCACAGAAAAACTTTAGCCCTCCTGGCACCTCTTCAACAAAGGACGCATTTGTACTATTGATTATACTGCTGAAAATAATTTTGCTGTGTTGACAGGCATCACTCAGCACAGATTGTGATGAAAAGCTGAAAATTAGAAAGTTAAATGAACACCTGCAACAATTTTCCTGCCAATTTTACAACAAAATAAATATTGAATTATTCTGATAAGTGGATCAAATTCATCCCTGGTGTCATGGCCCTTTGAGGTTAACAGTACTATGACAGGAATGAATCTGGCTCCTGTGTCTCCTTCACAGAGCAAACGCTTCACTGAACTTTTCAAAACCCCTGTGCCAACTTTCATCTTCATTTAGAACCCAACTTCCCCTCTTTTACTGAACAAAGTCATAATTTTCCTATCAACTTGCAGTCAATTATATCGACAGTTTGACATGAATGTCATATGTACACAAAAATAATTTGCAAAACAGCTTTTTCAATTGTTAGACTTTAACAGTCATTTCCATCATATATAATCTCCTTTGGCATGTATAACTACACAAGCTATCCTTCCAGCAAGAATATGCATCCCTTCGTATCATAGCTATTTGAAGAGCATATTACATACCTGCAGTGCTGCAGAGAAGCTAGTATCTTTATGAAAAATATACTATTATGCAGCTTCATTTTCATCCTATCCTTTCCCCCCCCCCCCCCCTTTTTTTTCTCTTCCCCCCTGTGTTCTCGGGCGACATGTTTTTTTTTTTTCCTTAAAAAAAAAAAAATATCGTGTCCTCACTTAGAAC